>JBBPJZ010000392.1:0-21339 GCA_038089015.1 Chalciporus aff. trinitensis | reverse complement strand
GAGTGAGTGGACTTTCGCTTCCGCGGGCAGCTGGATGGATCCCTTGGTCAAGCCGTGTCTAGATTATCAGAGCACGAAACGATGGAGTGGGCTCTGGCGTTGATTGTATTTTCGTTTGTTGCATTTTGATTTATTTTACTGTTGGGAAGCTGAAATTTGTTGCAATGCCCGGCGCAATACCGATGTATATGTTACCCTCAGGGTGTGCTTCCTCTTGCTTAGTCCTTGATAGCCCTGTGCTGAGCTCGCGGGCCGCTTCGATGTTTCACTGCACGGTGTACCATATGCTGCGGAGCCGTGCTGCCAAGTTGTAACCGCATACCTATGGGAAATGGCTCCCCAATTTCTGGACAGGTTGTGTGGGAAGGTGTCAGCATGTCAATGGCTACTCCTGAGTCACCTGTGTGAGCTCGCCAACGATCGCAATGATTGAGCTGGGTCTCGTCGCATCCAGCTCTGTTATAGGGCTTGTTCGTCACTGCGCTGTGTGTAAACCTGTCAAGTAGTTTGTGCTAGATGTCGGAAGTCTGAACAGTGTGCTCCGGATCTGCATGTATGACATCTGTATGGGATTTGTGACATTGACAAAAGAGGCTCGCACACTCGGTGGTTTTGTTCATTTCGATTGGAGAACAGAGTTCTCCGTCTTGAATAGACGCCAGGTTTATTCGAGGTCTCTCATTTCCTTCACTTGTGGTCGCACTCGCCGTAACGACTGGTGACAAGCCCTGAACCTTCTCTTTGTTATTCACCATCATCTGTATACGCGTGACAGTCTTTCCACTCAAACAAACGTTGATCCACCCGAGCGGCCCTCCTTCAGCCTTCAACATACCACGTCGCCAACTCTCACCGGCCCTATAACTTCTGTCCTTCTCGACCCTGTCAAACTACCTTGGCGGTTGGCGGAACGAGAAGATTGTCGTTGCAAGGTCGAGTGGGAGATTCGAGTGCGGCGTCACACCATCGACCAACTCGCAGCCGACCGACGTACTTGCTCTTTCAAGTCTCGACACACATCTCATCCCACAAACATTTCCAACCATCCTTCGTTCGGCACCCACACTCTCTCAATCGTACTCATTCATTTAAATAACATTTATCCCATCCAAAGCATATGTTATCCTCGTAACGTATCCTGGTCCGCCATTTGAATACGAAAAGTCAACACGGACGCAGACAGACACGGACTTGGATCCAGCACAGGGAACACTCAACTTTGTAGAAAGATTCTCTGCACCATACATACGCTTCGCACGACGCATAGATCTATAGAACACGATGGCATTCCAGAACCTCGGCCCAAACGGTACTAAGCCGTCTTCTCGCTTCTCGACATTCAAAGTATTCAAGCTCAAGTCTGGGTCTGGTTCCAATTCTCTCGGTGAGTCATTCAGGCGTTCGGTCTGAAAATGTTTCATTCAACCTGTTTGTTCGACGTGCCTGTCAGACACCGCGCCACCACCACCTCCAAAGGATCCCAACTATCTCCCCTCTCCAACTTCAGCATTAAATCCACCTCCCTCGTCATTCTACAATAGGTCCCTCTTTGCTCGTTCCGCCACTTCCCTCTCCACCTCAGTTAGCCCCGATTCAGCTTCAGGGCCCGTCACACCCTCAACTCCATACTCTCTTCCCGATTTTGTAAAAGGGTCAGCTGGTGTAGGTTATGTCAACGGCAGGACAACCACCGCCTCTCCAGCGCCCTCTGCGTCTGGCGGCTCGCTTAAGTCTGTCAACGGTGGAGGAGAGTACGTCCCTTCTTTGTCCGTGGATGGAAGTACGGACTCGGGTGGGTCCAGTCCTGCGAACGTCGTCCGGAATCCAAACGCCAATCTGGGAATTTATTTAATGAATGGGGCCAACTCAAGTTCCTACACTATGGGTCAGGCGAGTACGGTCGGTGGGTCGAAGAAGCGGAACCTCTTCAAACTTGCCAGTCTGGGAAGGAAGAACAAGTCGACGAAGGATCTTTCGGATGGAGCGAGTGTATCTGGGAGTGTGGCTGCGAGCGCTAGTGATCATGAGCCACTGCCGAATCAGGAGGGGGATGAGGGAATATCATTGCCTTGGAATTTCCAAGTAAGTTTATACTGCAATTGTCGTGCTCAAGGCATCTGACTTTGTCTGCTACATAGCATAACATACATGTCAATGAAGGGTAGGTCCATCCGCGCATATATACACCTCACGTGCAGGCGACCTCATCTAATGTTCGCTGTTTGAACAGATACATTGGTCTCCCGCCATCATGGTCTAATGCCCTCGCGCAAGCCGGGTTTGACGAGCATGAAATTGCAGCCATCCATGCCCGCCGCCGAGCAGGAGCAGCAGCAATCGCATCGTCCAATCCTAAAACGGCCAATCCTTATACCACATACTCGAGCGAGAGACCGGCGTCACCCCTCATGCCCTCAACTGCACCACCCACGGCGACCACTATGTTACTGCCACCCGTCCCGCGTTTATCGCCTATGGAAGGGGAAAGTTTGAGAATGCATCCACCCTCCATGTACTCTGTCGCGAGTAGTAGCGCAGGTCCAAGTAGCATGTTAGGCATACCAAGTCCTGCTCCTTCACCCAGGGCACCATCTTTTTCCATGAAGTCCCTCGTCAATGGTATCAAGACTTCTTTGAGCGGCGACTCGAATGTCTCGAGAGACGGTGTTGGTAGCTCAAGGGAGGGAGGGAGTAACGTGGTCGGCGAGGAAACGGGCCAATATGTGGTTGTAGATGAGGATACGCCAGCAGACGAGAGTGCGGATCAAGGGATGGGTGACGAAACTTTGATTGACCCGTATCCTTTCGATACGGCAAGTGTTTCTTCACATCATACACACACGTCAAGACATACGACGCAGGTGAGTGATTCATTCTACTCGCTCTATCCCGATGCGCATATCAGCTAACGGCTAAATGCGCACATCACAGTCCCAGACACCTCGAACACCAACGTTCCCGCAGATCCAATTGCAACGTGCTCAGTCCGACTCCGGGCACATCCCTTTCCCTTCCTCCGGTGCTCGTGCGCCCTCTCCACTGGCCCATTCTGCCTCACTTCCCATACCAACACCCCCACATGGCTACACCTACTCCACCCACTCTGCATCGCCTTCCCCTTCACATTCTCTTGCTGTTTCTAACGCGAGCGCGCGGCTAGGCATAGCGACTGGCATGCCACGGACGCCACCAAGGAGAATCTACCACGTTTCGAACGCGTCGTCCGATTCCGGTGAGGAACAGGACTTCGCTGAACCTCCACCCGCCTATGTGTCACCTAAGAAGGAAGAATGGCCTGGTCTCAAAGACAAGGATGTTTCTGGACCTAGTGGAAGTCACCCGCCACCCAATAGACCTATTCCCGCTGCACCTGATGAGGCTCAGGGGGAGTCATCGGGGGCAGTCCACGAAAGAGAAGATGAGGGCGAATCTGCGCTTGACGGCGACCCGACGGATCCCTCTTTCGGCGTAAATTTGCGTCGTATCCCCGAGACGGCAGATAGCGTGTTGGATATCTCCTCGGCAAGCTCATCCCTCTACACCGATACCCCTAACGAGGCCGACGATGCAGAGATGGATCCAGAACAACACGAGCGATTGATATCCCCGACGCCACCGCTGGTGATCGACAAGCGGTTGACGAAATTTGCCACGTTGCCACCTCGAATATCTTTTCACCAGGAGGGCAGCTTGGACGACTGGACCGAGTCGTTGTTCAGTGCCATTGGGAAGCGTTCTAGTGTGAACTCGAAGAGGGCAACTCTTCGACCGTTGTCGCCCTTAGCAATGGCCAGCGTCTCTGCGATCACATCGAGCTCCTTGTCGACGGCGACGACAGGGCCGGTTCTGCCTGATATGTCATTTGGGGCGAATCTTACGCTCGGTCTTCGTTCAAATGCAATGGAAGATGCTATCGCCGAAGGTCACGAACAAGACGAAGAAGCTGAAGATAGTCCTGCAGAAGAAGCAGAAAACGCTGAAGATGACCATGTGGAAGATGGGGAGCGGGACCTCGATGAAGCACAGCCTGCGGAGGTGACATCGCAAGAACCTGATAGATCACCCACACCGCCATCACCCCCACACCTTCCAGACGTTTCACTAGGTCCTAATGTTTCATCCCTCGGTAAAGACCTTGGTGCATCCGTTTTGTCCAAGGAGTCTACCCCATCTTCATCATCGTCCCACTTGCCAGAGCCACAAGAGGAGCCAGTGCCGTCCCCCGAAGCTAGTGTTGAAAGTCTTCCACCACCTCCTCCGCCGAAGCCGAATCCTGCAGCTCCCGTCACGCCGCCTACTGTAACTACCCTTACACCTCCTCCACGCATAAATACCATCTCAAACCTATCTGGAAAATCGCCCATAGCTGGACTCTTTGGTGGATACCCGCAGCCTCTACCGGTTCCCATTCCTCTGTCCCAGATTCGTTCACAGCTTCGCCCTGCACCGCCAAAGCCTCCACACCCTGCACCGACGATACCATTACCCCCTCTAAAACGATCACCTTCTCAGCCTTTGTCAAAACTCCCAGCCCCTCCCCACCCTCATCCCCGGCCGCCATTACCTCCTATCCCTATAGAGGAAGTCAAACGCGACTCTTCGAAAACCCTTACTCCCGACTCCCGACCCAGCTCCTCCCAGACCCTCCTTCCCGGTCGTTCAATACCTGGTGACCGTGATTCGGGCTTGTCGATGATGACTGTGACGGCCGCGACGATAGCCACAGCTAAGACCGAGGTCGTTCGGACAGCTGTCGCTAGCATCATCGATTCCGAAACTGCCTCGTTAGCCTCAAAGCGGGATAGTGTTGCTTCCGATGACGGTGACGCTCAGTACTTGGACTACTACGAACGCGATGTGCAGAACGAGTCACCCGAGGAACCAAAGCGCGATGAGGTTCCCGACGACTCGCTCATATCCGAGACATCCTCTGTTTCCTTCCTACGAGATAGTTCACAATCAACGTGGCCAGCACCACCGCCACCTCCGCCCGTAGAGGATACCGAGCCAACTCCTCGCCCACTGTCGAGATTCAGAACGACCTCGCTGGGGCGCCTCAGTAAAGCGCAGTCGATGAGCACAGGAACAACAACACCCATGAGCTCCCACTTCTCACATCGTAGCTCGGAAACAATGTCTAGCACAACGAGCGAGAGTGCGCCGCTGACAACGGCACGAGGATTGAACGGTGGCGCACCACCTACAGCCTCAAAAACCAAGCTTAATATTGCTGTGGAGGCGAATATGCTCAAGTCGACGACGGATACCTTTGGAGGAGTCGATGCCGAGAGCGAAGAGGGCAGCGAAGCGGATTCACCCGCTGAAGCAACAGAACAGCCTTTGTCGGGATCATCTTCCTCTCTATTGCCTTCTTCACATCCTCTCTTAGCGGATATCCGGCCGTATATCACTCGTTACAATCCGGCAAGTCGTTTTACGGACCTCGTGGAGATTGCAGAAGGCGAGAGTGGCTCCGTATTTGCTGCTCGCGTCCTTTCACCTTCCGCAAACTCTTCAAACGAACAGCAAGACAGCCTCGAGAACCCAATACCTGCCGGGATGTCACATGTCGCAATCAAGCAGATACCACTCCTTCCAGCTGCTTCTGCGCTTACTTTGCCTGAGGACTCGCCGTTATCAAATAAGCTGGTGTCGCTAGCACACGAGCTTGCGTTGCTCAGAGACCTCGATCATGAGCACTTGCTGTTGCTCGATGCTGTCTACGTCAGTTTAGGCGAGCCTGAACGTGATGGATCCGGGTCTGCGAGCGAGGTGGATACGTCGCTTTGGATACGGATGGAACTCATGGAGCGGTCGCTTGCGGACGTGATTGGATTGGTTGCTGAGGGACTAGCGTTGCAGGAGCGACTGATGGGAAGATTTGCTAGCGATGTGGGTATCTCATTCTGGGGCTTTGGTTGCAAGGGGAATGCTGATAACATCGTTGGTGCGTCGCTTGGACAGATCCTCAGCGGACTCGAGTACCTCCAAAAACAACACATAGCCCACCGAGATGTGCGGAGCGATAATTTGTTGTTGAATGCGAGTGGTGTGGTGAAAATTGGTGCGTGTATTCGTGATCATTTCGGCTGGAAAGCTCATGTTGTGACCTTTGTAGCGGATTTCTCCAACGCCATTCGTGTGAATCGGAATGCCCCCACTGTGAATGGAGCAGTTGGTGTCATCTACTGGCAGGTAAGAGACTCTTTGGATGCGTTGATTCCACGTATCTGACTGTATACTTTTATGTGATGTAGGCTCCGGAGATGAGAGCGTAAGTATTAATCACCCCTCGCTACTCATCGTTTAATAACATTGTTTCACCAGTGGGCCCTATAACGCGCTCAAAGTTGACGTCTGGTCACTGGGGGCGACCGTCTGGGAACTGGCTGAGACTGTTCCTCCATTCTCCACGCCTGCTTCGCCATCAACGCCAGTCACGTTTTCCATCCAAAGTGCACGGCATATCGGCTCTCAATGGCCTCCACTAACACACCCAGAACATTATTCACGCGCCTTCCACGAGTTTTTGAGAATCTGTGGCAGAGAGTCCGCGGCGCGTCCCGGCCCTAGCGAATTGTTAAACGTGAGTCCCGATCTGCATTGTGAGCCACTCGTGGGATTAATGGAATCCCTCAGACGCCATTCATTCGCAACGCTTGCGGACGTGCGGTGATCCTACAGCTCCTATCCCAATGTCGTTCCCTCGAGGAGGCCATGGTGGCAAAAGAAGGTCAATCATAGGGGTGCCCCCTTGCACATTTTTGTTTCGCGCGCTACCTACCCCGGCGCTCCGTCTAGAGGACTTTTTGGAGGTCGCATCTCTTGCAGGTTATGGACCAATTTTTTTTATCCATTTCACCGGATCAGTTATTTCCATCTAGGAACGTTTTTTTCTTCGATCTTTTACAATATTGCTTGCTTGTTACCCAGTTTTATTATATTCGACGTTTTTTGCAACCGGAATCTCACATCTTGACATTTGCTCGACATGGAAGGGATCATCTCAATTCAGGAGGTGTTCTCGAACCCAGAAGGCAGTCAACGCTGCAGGTGCGCAATACCATTCACAAAACTGAGAGAGCCGACCTTGTGGAGGGGGATCAAGGCTGACTGGTCAGCCCAGTTTCCCAAGTGTGTGCCACTGGAGACTCGATTCAGCTCCAGATATCACGAGGTCCCGACTGTCATGACTCCCCCGTGGCGATTTATTACATATGCTGCTCCCCTCTTTTCATCAACTTGCCGAGTCGGACTCGTTCGTTGTTTTAGACCATCGCTGAAGTCAAAGAACTCCAGAAGCTTCGATGACTTGGATGCCGGGGACAGCTGCTTAATAGCTGTTGCCCCTTGCACCATCTTCTATCCCTTGCTCCCCTCAAGGGATCACTATTGCATCAAGGGAGAGAAGCCCCACAGAAGGAGAGCAAGCTAGTTTCTGAAGCACGCTCGTTGAACAGGAGACGTAACTGTACCATTATGTACGCGTTTCTTCGTGAATCACTTCTATCAGAATCGGATCTCAATCCATCGTAGTGCGTGACAGGCGGACAAAGGTCGCCAAGGCGGCTCCGGGTCCATCATGGTCAGCAGTGGGTACCAACGATTACTAGAAACAGATTCTTCTTCGCCTTGCCACCATTGACTAGCGCTTAATGGACACTCCCGTTTCCATCCGGAATGCCAAGGTATGTACCGACAAAACGTGGCACGACAGTTCAGTTGCTTTCCGTGTTTACGCCGATCTTTAACCGGCCAAGATTTTCTAGGCGCAGTCCCAAAACGCCATGTCCGGCGTTTGCTTACACTTTTATGAAAGGCCTTGACTGCGCAGTTTTATTACACCGGGAGCAATAAAGTTCCGGTATCTGATTCACCCATTTCTTGAGCAAGGTCCCTCATCTCGAGTATGATGGTTGCAGATCATGGATACGCCTAGCCCTGGGTTTAGGCTTCTGCCTTAGCCTCAATGGGCCTATAGGGATATCGTGGCTGTCTGCGGGAGACGCTCGCGTCTTGGAAGCAGCTAGAGCGAAAAGAATCAAGAATCTGTTGGGGATAGTCGATATTAGGTTCCATATCTCGACGCGACCGCAGCAAACTCCTCGCTTTGAGGTAATGTTCCTCTTTGTCTAGGTAATTAACTCACAAAGGGCCCACGCCAATATCGCGTGCCGAGGGAAAAGCAGCCAGAGGGAACCTGTATGGAGAACCGCGTTATGCGGATCGGAGACGCCAAGAATTATAAACCAAGCGAAGGCTTTGCTTCTAAGGCCGGAATTGAACTCAACGTCGCATTCTCATTAACAAAAACGGTTAGAAATGGCTCTTACTCCTCCTTGGCGATGTCTAATCGTATGGACTTCTCAGCGCGCGCCACAATTCGCAGCAGAGACCAAGAAAACCAAGTGTTTCATAGCGTATAAAAAGTGGGAGGGAACATGCGATTCTTCCAACTCGGTCTTCTCTACTTGTGTACATCATGGCTTCATTGGACAACGGGTCTCGCTCTTCCTCTTCACCAGCTTCAGAGCACCCTGGTATGACCGAGGTTGTCCTTCGTAGCGCGATGCCTACACGCGATTCCGAGGCAGGCGTAGTCGGTGCACCGAGTTCCTCTTGCTCTGACACTACTGACTCGAAGAACCCTGCTGGCCCTGGTTCTCCGAGAGATCACGACTCCGACTCCCAGCGGACGGCCCATGCATCAATTGACATTCCCTGCACTCAAAACGGCTTTAAGGAGCTGACCACTTCGCACCCCATCTCTGCCGTACCATGCCGTACGACCGATAACCCGAAGAAATCTGTCGACAATGCGTTACAACTCACGGATCAGACGAACCTTCTTCCTTTTAGGAAGATCATTCCTATTTTCGCAGGTCTCGCTCTATGCGCAGTCGTGTCTGCGCTCGACTCTGTTATTATCGCGACAGCTTTGCCTACTATATCTAACGCATTCAATGCCGGTTCCATCTCATCATGGGTATCGTCTGCCTACATGCTCACATCCACGAGCTTTCAACCACTTTACGGTCGGTTCAGCGACATCTTTGGTCGAAAAGCAGCCCTTTGCGCTGCCATGTTGATATACATGGTTGGCAGCCTAGCATCAGGGTTCTCGACGTCGATCATCCAGTTAATTATCTTCCGTGGACTCGCTGGCGCAGGGGGCGGCGGCATTCAGAGCATGGCACAGATCATTGTATCTGATATCGTTAGCCTTCGAGATAGGTAAATATTATCGTTGGGTTATCATTGCCAGTACACTGATAATTTGTTCTTAGAGGGAAATACCAGGGTATTATCGCAGGTGTTATCGCTCTCGGCTATGCCATTGGACCTCCTGTTGGGGGCATCCTCGCCCAAAGTGTATCTTGGAGGGTAAGTCATCCCGCCACTGGTTGCTCATTATGTTCTCATTCAATGGTTCAAAGTGGTGTTTCTGGATTAACCTGCCCACTTCCTTTTTTGCTATATGCGTCGTTATTTTCGTGCTTCCGCTCAAGCCAGTAGAAGGCGATGTAAAGAAGTGAGTTCCAGTCCACTTCTCTGACACCCCTCTCACAGCACGCAGGAAACTGCTGGCAGTTGACTATCTCGGCGCAGGTTTAACCCTCGTCGGTTCTACACTCATTCTTTTGCCGCTCATATGGGTAGGTGGATATATATCACTGCAACGTACTTGTCACTTATATGATTACAGGGTGGCGTTACGTTCCCCTGGAACTCGCCGATCGTTCTCGGATCGCTGTGCGCCGGTGTCTTTGTGATTTTAATCTTCTGCATCTGGGAATGGAAAGGTTCTCGTTTACCCATCGTCCCCAGTACGTGACTCGACTTCTTGCCCTTGTCGATGCTCGATGATCTGATCGCTTCTTCCGTCAGTGTATATCTTCAAGAATATCACCGTCACTGGAGTGTACATCACCATGTTTGTGAAGTGGGTCTCTGTTGTATCCTCCTCATCTGCTCCTAGGCTGAGAACTCCCTCTCAGTGGCTTTGTATTCTTCTCTTCGTTGTATTACCTCCCGCAATTCTTTCAAGTTGCGCTGGGATACTCTCCAACCCAGTCAGGAGTGTTCCTACTTCCAGTCCTCGTTAGTCAATCGTTCTCGAGCTGGGTCACGGTGTGTACCTATGTGTATAGTCATCGGGGCTACTACTGATCAGTGGTTCCAAAGGGCATGCTTGTGAGCAGAACGGGCAGATACCGGGTATGTCATCCTTTGAATCCCTGTCTGAGAATGTTTGTTCTAAATAATCCTCGTCTTCAACCAGACAAACATCCACGTTGGTTTCAGCGCTTGGGCCGTAGGATGTGGTCTTCTGTCGACGATCACTGCATCGACGACAGAGTCACTCCTTGTAGCATTTATGCTACTTTCTGGCGTCGGTGCTGGACAGGTGCGTGTTCTAAGCATTTCAAAACTAAGGATATTGTACTGATTGTACCCAAAAGACATTGCAAACGACCACTGTTGCAGCCCAAGCAAGTGTCTCAAGGAAAGATATGTCCGTAGTGACCGCTGTCAGAAATGTGAGTTCGCTGGGCGATGTCCTCATTCTGAGACTGACATATAGTCCCCCAGTTCATAAGACAATTGGGAGGAACCTTCGCTCTGGCTGTCGGGTCGACCTTGATGTCAGTTATCCCATCTTTCACTTCTTCCCAGTAAAACTCATAGAATTCGTTTGTTAGCAACAATTCTCTTCGCGCAGATCTCTCCTCGCTCTCCCTCACGAGTTCCGCGATCACAGCCGTTATAGACGACCCATCCATCCTTGGACCTAACACGTCACCATCTAAGCTTGCCTCGATCGGGCTCACATCCTCTGGCGCTAATTATGTGCTCTCTCACGGGTACACCGCAGGTTTCAAGCTGGTATTTATAGTCAACGCGACTCTGGCTGCTATTGCGATGGTAGCAAGCGTGTTCATGATTAAGCATCAGGAGCTTACTAGAGGCGACGAGGAAAAACTGAGAGAGGAGGCGAAGCAGGCACTTAGCAGAGGGAAGGATCCCGAGAATGAGAAGGACGCGGATGTGGAGGCAGGGAATCTGGTAAGTGCAAGCTTGAATCTAGCCTTGCCTTCGTTAATGTTGTGTAGGTGGATCATACTTGAACACACACTGGGCGTTCTTGGGGGTCATTATATGCACACATACCTTCCTTGGGCCCTCCCATTAGAATTTTGATACACGAACTTGCAGCATATATCGATAGATGACGGGGTACGCATCGGAGTGAGTAAAAGGGGTTGTAGACGTACACGGCGTACCGTACAGAAACCTTAGTAGAACCCTGATACCTGCGAAGCTAGCTTGCGCTTTAATGAACATTTATGCGGCTGGATGCAAAATCGGACGATAGCTTCTTCTGAGATGGCGGTGTTGTGGCAGCTAGAGAAGACGTCGAAGTCTGCAGCATGCCGGCGAGAAGCGTGACTATAACCAGTGTGAGCAATGGCTGTTCGACGTACTTACTTATCCGAAGCTTCGTTATCGAGAGCGCAGCTACACGCACTGTAGATAGGCAGGAAGTGATCGCTGGAAGGGTCAACCCCACGCACTGCCAGTCAGGGTGCAATCCGTTGATTTTGACCGTCTGAGTCAGTCTGCTGGAAACCTCATGGTGCCGCAGCGGTCAATAATTATCCAGAGAGCAATCTCCGCAGGGCGAAGGTGCTAAGAAAAGCAAGTAGCTTGACTCAGCTTCGTCAATAGAACATTAAGTCTGAACCACGGGGCTAGGCAGTGGGGTCGTGGTGGCGTATATTTGGGAAACGATTACACATCTCGGGTCAAGGGGCCGCTGGCTATCGCATCCGATGCTACTGCACGCCAGCAGACGTGGAGTGGAAGTTGAGTTGACAATGCAAGTTGAGGATAAAGCAAAGAGGCTACATCGGCATTCTCCGTCGACACGTTGCAGAAATGTGAGTTAAACTGAGTTTATGTTGACAAGGTCAGACCAATGAATGGAGTCCTCATGTGGAACGTCGTTGCCAATTCCAGACCTCGGTGGAACGTAGACAATACAGACACATGCTGACTGGCAGTGACAACCTTGTGGACATCCTCCGCGGTGGTCATGGGGCGGTGAGTTAAATACTCTCGTCCTTCCAGTGCAAGGTAGGGCGTCCTGTATCCCCTCATCAGACAGTGGGAGCCACTCCGGGTATATCCACCTATTTATCTCCTCATTCCTCGAGTAGGACATCACATTGCGCCATTTCATCACGCCCCGAGATCCTCCCGCTTTATGATGTCTGCCCACCTTGTTTCCGTTCAACGAGGTACCTCTACCAGCCGCCCCACTTCACGATTTCGACTTGTCGGAAAGCCTAATACTGTCAACGCGAGCAAGGAGGCGAAGGCCGCGTTGGATCTCATAATCCGTCCTTCACTACACCTCTACAAGTTGGCCCTTGACCACAGTGTCCGGATAGCTTCCAAAGTGGCGCCTCTGTCACGGTCCCGGAAGAATTCTGCACTTTCCGAGGGTGCCTCGATATCGGATACTGGATCCAAGGTAGCGTGTTACTACTATTGGAAGAGTCAAAGTGGCGCTAACTAGGCGCCTAGAAGCAAGTGCGCTTCGATGATCAACCCCTGGTCATCTCTCGGAGGAGGTTCTTCGGAAAGCGGAGGAGAGTGGGCCCTTCCTCTCCTGCGCAACCATGCCTTGTGATCAGGGTACGTTCCTTCTTCCCTTTACAAGAACATTCATCTGAAAGCGTTTGCAGAAATACGATACTCCATGTCAGAAATCACCGGAGCCTCCTGCAGAGACGGATTGTCAGTCCATCTATGAAGATTGTCTCTCCGACCACCCTGATTTCCAAGTCGACCTCCACACCCTCGAGGGGGACCGGTGTTCAGACGCACCGCCACGCAAGTACATTGGAAGATCGGACTTCTATGAGACCGAGTCCGGCGTTGCCAAGTTTGATAGCGCTGGATACGCAGATTATTGCTTCTCCAAGTGGCTCGATAAGCAGCGTCAAGACGCATGGTCCCAAAAGCTCGTATTCGAGCACCCCGCTTCGTTACCCTGGCCGCGTCGTGATGTTCCCCGTCTCACTTGCGCCGAAGATACCTCACGCCCCGCTCCTCCACCTTCCTTGCCTGCACCTATCTCTCGACCGCCACGATCCCTCCCTCGCCGCATTATTGCTTATATCGAGGACGAAATTCAAAATGCTATCGTTGTATTGATAATTGGTCTGTTCATTCACATTTGCCTGTTTCTTTATTTGTTATATGATGTTTTCGCTCGGGGTCTTGTTCCATCTGACGATTGATATGTATCTTCCTCGTTCTTCTCCATCCGGTGTTTGTTCTTAGGTGTATGTATTGGGATACCCAGTTGGTTAGATATCAATGTAGCATTAGAATATTTCCCTCCTACCGTGATGTACCTATGTACCATGCAAAAAAATCCTTGGAGTCTTTCGATCATCGGTGTTACGAACAGACAGGGGTCTTGACATCTTCGGAGTTGAAACCCAGACGCCTTCGCAGGTCCCGGGCCGTCGATACTCCATACCACCACTGCATGATGGACGATACCACTACACCCAACACATCAGAGGGTCAACCTCGCGGACGCGGACGAGGCAGAGGTAAATCAAGAGGCGGTCTCGGCAAATACCTCCGCGCTCGTGGACGCGGCGGTCGTTCCTTCGGGCGCCCAGCCGAATTCACGAAACGTCTCCTACTAGAGGACGAACAACCCGAGGAACTCGATGAAGAAGAAGCAGAACAGCAGCGACAAAGGTTCTCAAGACGTCAGCTGGTGTCGAATGCGAATCGGTATGAGGAGGAGGAACCTCAGTTGGATTCGGATGGTGCGTGTGTATTGTTGTGCTTTTGGGCCTTGGAGTGGGTGGATTGGGTGTTGAGAGCTCTGGATTGGGGGTTTTAGGTGAGGAGATTCAAGAACCGGAGGTCGATCTGTCTACGTTTTTGGAGAAGCAGAGGATATCAGAGGTGGAACCTGTGATTGGCGCGGGTGGAGACGCCGAGGAAGACGATGATGAGATAGACCATTCGCTGGCGCATATAAGCTCTCACAAGCAGCCTCCTGCACAGTCGAAAAAGGGCCGCGTACAAACGATCGAATGGGATGAATCGCTCGAGCAGATGAGTCGCGAGAAAGCCGTGGCCGATGCTAAGCGAGGTTCGTATATACCTCACCACTCTTATACATTACAGAACAGATATCGACAATTCGCTCTACATTGGATAGATCTGAAGGAACGATTTAGAGCCAAGACGGGTACGTTGAGATCAAAGCCGATGGCTCCCAAGGAGCGGAAGAAAGGTTCGTATCTATAGGTTCATCCATCGATGTTCCTGCGTGCTTAGTCTTTGAAGAAAACGAGATCATCGAGGCTCCCCCTTTACCTACAGAGGTCCCCGTGAAGAAGAATCCGAAAGCAGAGATGCAGGATTTCCTTGATGACCTCTTGGGATAGAATCCATTTCATATCGTCCAAGCCTTTACGGTTTCTGGATATCGCTCGGTTTAATCCGAGCGATTGTTCCACTAGATGGGGCTCTTGCCCTGCGTATCGCATTTCGAAATGAACCGACGTCGCATCGATGGCCCGTAATATAGCCATCCTGGCTGTGACGGCAAGGGGCTCAGCAACTTGAAGGATGTCTCATTGTGCCCTCACATTGTCAATAGGTCTTTTTCACTGGGGACGATCGTGATATGGGCGATAGCTGTGACAATTACGACTCCGCCGGTCAAGACAATAATACAAAAGAATATATATGCGTAGCAAGGAAAAAGGGTGATCTGGAGCATTACACTAATTCAAGGATATACGAATGAACGAAGGGAGACATTAAAACTACAATCAGTGAGATAAAACATGCTATGCGATAGAATACAGCCGGCTAGGCGTAAAGAATGATGGTTATGCGATGTGCATCTGGAATAGTGCTTGCAAAGGAGCGATCGTAATTCCGGCGTGCGGGTGACGGTGAGGGGTGATGATGAGATCCTGTTTGGGATGAAGGAAAATGTCTGCCAAGATATCGAATTCTTAGCAGTTGTCGGGAGGGTGTTGGACGGAGTGGACTGTCACCAGGACACCGCTATGTTCGACGCTGGCTAGATGTGTTAGGGATGGAATGATGTTGGTTGCGCTGAACGGTCGCTCGTCGAAACCGAGAGGTGTAGCGGGTTTGGTGGCAGTACGGGGCTGTGGAGGGGAGGAATCCATGCTCGCCCCATCTTTGTGTGAAGAGAGGCAACCGGATTCAAGATCAGCGGAGTAATCCGGAAGAGGTGGGATGTCCGCGCAATCGAATAGATCCGAAGATGAGACGTCATTGTTCTTGTACGAGCTAGGAAATGGAGAGGTCGATCGCAAAGAAGAATCCTTCTCTTCTGACGAACGGGCTGGGCCCAGCGAGCTGATCTTGAAGGAACGGAAACCCCTGAGGATGGAGATCAGCAATATAGTGGGGACGGAGATTTGTCACGTACTTGAAGGGTGGAAGATTGGATATCGTGGTAGTAGAAGCCGAGGGTTGTGGCAAACGAAGGATACGATAACGGAAAAAGGAGAAGACTTTGGTGTATTCCTTCCTTGCTTCTTCACCGAGCCCAAAGAACAAAAAGAATATGTAAGCGGAGGCGGGGATAGACCACCAGAAGAGGTTCTGCGTAGTCAAGAATTCTGGAGAAAATAGCAAGGTAGGGTATAAATCCACACGGGAGAAATTCGAGTGAACGTTGGCCCAGCTGTCCCATACACGCAGGCCCCCGTACATGTTGTTATAGAGGTCAAACGCGGTGAGGGAACTTGCCCAAACCATCTGTGAAACGGCCATCACCATGAGTCGCAGATAGCGATTCGTTGTCAGAGACGAGTTCGAGTTTTGTAAATGCGATGCGAAGGAAGCCCGCCGCCGAATAAAATGATACAAAGCGAGCCCTAGCAAAGCAGCGGTGAGGTTGATGGGAGAAAATGGTAAAAATTGAACTTACCTGCATAGACCATCGCTATGACAGAAAAGAGCAGCGCAGGGAAATACACAATGAAGATGGCCGGGATAGAAAAGTAGATAGTTGGTTGGCAACCATAGCCTTCGAAGATATCAAAGCGATGTCCTTGCACGATGTAATCTGTGGCTGCATCAGAACAAGCAATAACGCCGAACGTGACTGACTTACGGAGTGCCATAAAGACCAACGGTAGGCCGAAGCACATGATGGTATCAAACAATATGCGACGGCGTATATCAGTGCGGTCGAAGCGCACGCGACGGTTTGAGGAAACGAGTTCGAGATGTTTGGAAACACACATAGTCGCGATGGGTAAGGCAACATTTCCGCCGATGATGATTTTAGCCACTGTATCGTGTGTAAGCGAATATACTGAAAGGGTAGAAACCAGCGCACCGATATCACACCAAACGGGAGCAGGGTTATTAACATTTCCAGCCCAGACTATACTATTGATTCCATAGATCATGTTGAGCACAAAGAGCCATGCTACGATAGAAACTGTGCCAATGTTGCGCGCTCGCCAGTGCCAAGGTAAGGGGATGATGACGAGGGTAGCGGCAAGGAAGGCTCCGATGGGCTGACCGGCGTTTTGCATGGTGGGGGGGAACTCTGCGATGCTGCTTGGAATCGATTCTGCGAGTTATAATATCTTTCACCAAACAAAGGCGACTTTGAACAATGATCTAACAATGTCTAGTCTTTGCTAATTTTGGGTCTCCGATAATTGACAATGGGTGCACACTGCAAAAAGGCTCCGTTTCGAATCCCGCGAACGTGAGTTGATCCTCGGACCTCGGCTGTAAACAAGGCAATGGTTAATCACGTGTGCAAAATTGCTCCCGTAATAAACCTTGCCTTGTTCCATGTTCCACTTCAATCAATTTATCTGGGGGTGACCGTTCGACGTTTGGCCCCAGGAGATGCAGGGAGACACGGACTAAGTATGTCGCAAGATTTGATGTGTTGGATAGCAACTTAACAGATACATATGGCGCAGGGCCCTTGGCCCCACCTGCGGTTGACCGAAAAGAGCTCGCGAAAACCCTTGAGGCCTTGAGGGATACCAAGGACGCCGAGTTTTCAAACCTTGGCGCTCTGCTGATATGATGCGTCTTTATGCGCTATTTCTGAAAATGCTGATGCCATGTGCATGAACAGCAATCATGATGAACAACTACGAACACGACTGAAAGACAAGAGAATGTGGAGTGGGATTGCTACGCTAGGGTTAATGCTACGCTGATGCAGATTCATGGGGTGAGAGTCCATCTAATAGAGTAGACACCGATGATGATGCGCATGCCCAGAGGATGAAGAAGTACACAGTGTGAATGTAAGGAATGAATGTGTGAGCGATCCAGGGTTACATATAGTGTTAGGGAAATAAATAAAATGTCTCGGGGCGATATCTTTGACGAGACGGGGGAGGGCGTCGAGTAAACGTGTGAGTACAGCGTTAACTGACGAAAGCGTGAGTTGAAGAGTAAGGAGGCGCAAGTTCGAGACCAGTACTTACTGATGGGTCCGGAATCAAGCAATAACACAATAGCCAAAACTTGAATAACCCAGAGTGTGTTCGTAGTCAGCGGGAACATCCGCTTGAGAGCCGGGATCGCTTCCTGACATCGGAAAGTCCCAGCCTGAAGTACCTAGGACAGATTCAAGGGATACGAGTGTGTCCATGGTAGTTATGAAGTTTAGCGCAGAAAATAATGCGTATGCGGAGTGACTGAATTATGCCAGACAGGAATTGCGCAAGTCGTTTTAAAGAATAAATTTCAACCCTCCACCCTCGCATTGATTGACCCATATGCACTGCGCATTGTCTGAGTTGATGAACGTTGTCGGACTTTCACACGATCGCCGTCGAAATCCTCGTGGCACGAGAACAATGAAAGCAGACACGGCCCCACTGGCAAAAAGGCGAATTTTCGTTTACCAAAAAGGAGGTTTGGACTCGGAGCTTGAAAGCTCACAATTCCAAACCATAAACATCCGCCGTCGTTGAGCAGGGTTACTCTCTCCCAGTGGAGCTGTTGGAGTCTAACATATGGCGGCACGTAAACATTTTCAAGTAAATAGAGTATCCAGAACATTCGAAATTTCAAGCAAAAGAAAACCCTCCAAAGACTCGAAAGACAAAAAGAACGAAGGAAGCGGCCCTTAGCTAACATACATGACTGATCTAGAATGAGGCAGACACAACTTGGTAAGCAAATGAATCAAACACTAGGCCACCATCGAATGTTGTTATCAATATGTCAATAAATATGATGGCCTAGGGGAGGAAGCAACAGCTGGAAGTAATGCCGAACTTGCAGCTGTCAAGGAAGATCATGATAGCCAGAAAATGATAATCATTAAAGTCGTGCTTACCTTCACACGCCAATGGCTGTGCATAATCATGCAACAATGCAGAACCCGTAGGATTCGCCGCGGACTGCAGTCATTGTAGTCCACGGGAGTGTTTGTTTCAGATGAGTCGAGATTATCTTCGGTTATAAGAACAATAGATACAAGTGTATCCACGATGATAGTAATAAGTCCGATAGCTTAGGACACGAACTAGGAGGACAATGAGGATTCCAACCGCCAGAACCCTTTCAACAGGACAAGGCCACCCCTCGCCAATCCGCTCACCCCAACATTTTCGTTGACCGCGTACTTCAATTCCAGCATTGTTTGAGTCGAACGGATCATTATTCAATCTTTGCCCGCCACTACCCGTCACAGTGGACAATTGTTCCTTAGTTGCTGTTGCTGAAATATCTCCGCCTTTTGTCCTGTCTATCGGGTACAGTACACTGGGCGATCCGTGTCAAGCATGAGGTTCCTGGGTTGCGAAGTGAACGCATCACACAAACGACTATGTAGAAATAAATGGGGTCACTAATGCATACTAGTTATGGTTGATCACTGGCAGGCATATGACTCAACGCTTGGCGATGGAAGGAGGCTTGCCTATTTCTCGTATATGTGATCACTGTACGTATACATCGGAGAACAGTATAGGTGCCCTGAGACAGTATTTCCGAGAGGACTGCCTAGTTGGCGTTAGTGTAAATTCAGTTGCCCGCAAGCTGTTCGGTCTAATAACACAAATGGGCTTGAACGGAGTATGCATCAATACAACGTAGGATACTGTACAAAATGAAGGTATGGTGAAAGTGAAAATAATACAAGGCGATGTCTACCCTAGACAAGGAAGCGTTAAAGAGTGACAGGCTGCTGTAAAGCAAAGAAAAAGAGGAATGAATAATATAGATGGGCGAATCACAAACATCGCCGCTTGGTCGAGAGAATGGATGAAATACGAGAAGGGAGTAAGGGGATTGTGAAGGAGTTGACGAATGCAACGGGGCTGCTAGCGTCCATTAGTATTTAGAGAGCAGAAGTGTCATCGGCATTATCATCTGAGATTTTGCTCGCATAGGGGGGTGATTCAGAAAAGGAGATATATTTCTCCGTCTCCGCCATAAATGAAGCATCGGAAGAGTGTCCCCCCGACTTAGTTTTATACAAGGGGGGCGATCGAGGAAACTGTGCCGCATGTCTTGGGATTGTCGAGAAACCGCTATCGTATAGAGTCAGGCATGATCATTGGAGAATGGTGCAAATCTATGCATACCAGGGGGAAGCCACCGTATGGCGCGGAGCGAAGCCAAAGAACTTCGCCACGACCCAGAATAACGCACGGTAGTTATTGCGTGCCTCAGCGGCAAAACCGAAAAAAGCGAAGAAGACAAACGCGCAAAATATAGGGACCCAGCGCGTCAACTGCAGAGCCAGTACGAATAGTTTGTCGTCGGCCCAGAGAATCAAAGGATACTGTGCAACTCGGGAGAAATTATAATGAGTGTTCTCCCAGCTAATCCAGGGCTGAACACTTTGGGCTGCAGTGTTGAGCCAGATGAAGAACGAAGCAATCGGGACAGTGCAGATGATCTCCGAAGAGGCCAACGCCATGAGCCTAAAGTAGCGACTGGCATTGAGACTTGTGTTCGAGGCCAAAAACTCGTTGAACTGTACGCGTCGATGGTAGAATGCGCGTAGGGAAAGTGCTGGATATCGTGAGAAAGGCAATCTTACCCACAGACATATTAAACATACCACAGTATATACCGGAAACCATGCCAATGAGAATGGGCCAAGAATTGGTAAGGAACAAGGCGACAATGGTGTTATAGATGTAAGGGTAGCATCCTACATCTTCATAAATGTTAAATCTGTGTCCTTGGACAACATATTCTGCCTGGGTGTGAAAACATACTCGATAATGGTAAGAGGATGTACGCACGCAATGCGATGAACATCAGTGGCCAAAGAACGCAGAGGAGGGTATCGATGAGAATGGCACGGCGTTTCTATGATTAGAGGTGAGATAAGTCTAGTGAAACGATAACTTAGCAATACCTCAGCCCTCGTGACCATGACAGCCTGTATTCTGGCGATGTGATAAAGTCGACGATTAATGCAAAGGGACGCGGTGGGAATTGCAACTGATGATCCTAGCATAATTCTGATGGCTATACCGCGTGTTAGTTGAGCAGTTGAGAGATATAGGTGAGATAGCCAACGACTTACAGATATCGCACCATACAGGGGCCCAATTGATCATGTTGCCACGCCAGACGATCGAGTTTATGAACCAGTTCAGGCATGAAAGAGAAGTCCAAATCATGTAGTAGCATGTTCCCGAATTCCACGCGTGTAAGTGCCAAGGAAGTGGAATGAGAGAGACCACAAAACCCAAGAAAGCAAGGATAGAGAATAGCGGGTAGTCCAACTCGTTCATCTGGATCGCAGGGGGTAGGAAAGTTAGAGAGAGAGAACGCAAGCACGCTTCTGACTTCCTCGAGCCATCGTATAAACGTCCACTGAAGAACAAAGCGAATGCGGCCCGTGTCTTGCTTAGCAGCGTGTGAACACCCTCGTTCCAAGTTTGAACTTGAAACTCGCTCAAAGCATCCCCGCTTGGCCCATCTTCCTGAAGTCAGACAATACTGTGTAACCTAGGCGGAGTCTGACATGGAATTTCAGCTTGTTCGTGATAACCGACCCCCATTGTGCACTCTTTACGCGCTTCGGACTTTTTCCTTTGTTTGATTGCCTTATAATCGTGCCAGTATGTACTCCTCTGGGATTCTGATTGGCTCTGATCCCTCCTTCCCGGACGCTACCGCTGAGCGAGTACGAAACAATACGCCACCCATGTTCGCCCAGCTGCCAACGATTTCCTTCATTTGCGCTGCTCTTGTCCTAGTACCACTTCCTTGGCACTGGCGTGCAGGGAACGTCGCTAC
>JBBPJZ010000391.1:0-21348 GCA_038089015.1 Chalciporus aff. trinitensis | reverse complement strand
GCCGATTTATGTCCTTGAAGCTCCCCCAGGCTCCCCCGTCAAGGAAGTGATATAGGTACGTACCTAATGAAGTAGTGGGTAACACCTGTGCTTCGGACCTATTAGTACTGTCATACCAATCGTCTAACCTACTATGCAGTGATTATGGAATTCACACCTACGGTATCTCCGGTCAACCGGTCAACCTCCGATGTCACCAGGGTGGTGTTGGAGTGGTGTTGGGTGTTGCTTTACCGAGCGCTAAACGGTAAACGGTCATCCTCTACTTAGCCACCAATGTCTTTGGCGAGTGCCTTGACTTTGGATATTCTATGCGGACTGGTCAGTTTATTGGCTCGACCCTCTCTCATTTGCTCTTGATGGCATCGTGAACCCTCTAGGCAGCTCATCGTTGGTTCAACAAGCATGAGCCCACTCTGTCGTGGACTTTACTTCTTGTCCTCATAATCCCATTGCCCTCCACCTGCATTCTGATCAACTATGCATCCTTTCCGATAGCCGTTCTGGTGGCTTATGCCCTTTTCTTTACGACCTTATTCGGGTCTATTGTACTGTATCGCCTCTCCCCGTTCCATCCCCTCGCCAAATATCCTGGCCCTACCCTATGCAAGATATCCCAGCTTTGGGCAGTCGTAATTGTTTCCAGCGGAAGAGTCCACCATTACCGCAAACAACTGCATGATGAGTACGGTTCCATTGTTCGCATCGGTACGAGATATTTGTATATATCGCCATGTTTATTGATGGGTTACAGGACCCAATGAACTGTCTATCATCGACAAAGACTTGCTGCCACACATTCTCGGTACGCAAGGAATGCCCAAGGGCCCCAGTGAGAGAGCCAGTCTAATCGTCGTCAGCCTCGAGCTCACTTTTCCTCTCTTCATCAGTATTTGAGGGGAGACAAATCACTCCAATCAGCGATAAGGACAGGGAAAATTTCAGCCTTATTGGCTGTCGCGACCTACAGCGTCACGCCATTCTACGGAAAGCTTGGAACAGGGCTTTTTCGAACACACCTCTGAGGGATTATGAGGAGTTGATGCTTACCCGTGCTCACCAGCTAATTAGCTCG
This sequence comes from Chalciporus aff. trinitensis, assembly GCA_038089015.1. Classification (NCBI taxonomy): domain Eukaryota; kingdom Fungi; phylum Basidiomycota; class Agaricomycetes; order Boletales; family Boletaceae; genus Chalciporus; species Chalciporus aff. trinitensis. The sequence continues at coordinate 20,273 of JBBPJZ010000391.1, read as the reverse complement.
CTCAAGGCCATCTGTAAAGAACAAGGAGGAACTGCTCGCACAGACATCGCAACCTGGATCGGCTATTTCACGTGCGTGGCATGTATGTCTGGTTTCCCCTTATTAATGAGGGTCACAGGTTTGATTTTATGGGAGATATGGCGTGAGTAAGACGTCATCCAGCCTGCCGGACAAGTCCTAATCGCATTTCTCTGTCCACTCAACTTGAAGTTTTGGCGGAGGATTTGAGCTCATGAGGGATGGTGACAGCGAGAATCTCTTGCATAACTTGTCAAAGACTCTCTAGTGAGTTGTGCCCCGCCTCTGTCATCATGCATGGATTTGCTCACTTCATACGGGTACCGGTAGCTACCCTGCTCTCTCTCAATGTGTGCCATGGTTTTCGCGTCTCTTGCGGAATCTTCCGTACATTGGTGCCCCTGTGCGTTCATTGGGTTTGTTCGCATTCCGGCAGGCCAAGATACGGTATAACCAAGAACCCAAGAGGAAGGATCTCTTTTACCACTTGGTGTGATATTTCTTACACGCATCTTGAGTCAAATGTGACTTACTCTATTCAGATGGAGGCATACCATGCCGATTCACAAGAGTCACCATTCACCTTGATTCTCTCGAATGCATTGCTGGCGATCGTAGCAGGCTCTGACACAACTGCTACGGTGCTAAAGAACGTTATCTATTACTTGTTGGTACACCCAACGTACTACGTGCGCCTGCGTGAAGAAGTAGATGCGGCCTTTCCACCAACAGAGGCAACTTCCATTGACACGGGGATCTTGCCCAATTTACCCATCCTGAATGCTGTGATGTGCGTGTTCACTGGTCTCATCGCGGCATGGTGCTAACTTGTTCTCTGCCCCTCTTTCGATTATGACAGAAATGAGGTCTTGCGTTTGCAGCCCCCTGTCCCCACTGCATTGCAGCGTGCACCCGCAAAAGGTACTGGAGGAAAGATGATAGGCACCCAGTAAGTGAGACAAAAATAATACTACTCTTGTACCTCATTCCTCGCACAGCTACATCAAAGAAGGTACTCACATTCAGATACCGCCTTATGTCCTGCACCGTGATCCAAGGTACTTCTCCCCCAAACCGGATGAATTTTGGCCGGATCGATGGATCCTCGAAACCACCGATCGCCATGATATCATCTTGGATCGTAGTGCTTTCGTGCCATTCTCCATGGGCCCAGCTAACTGTGCAGGAAAGCCTATGGCAATTCTTGAGCTAAGAACAGTCGTGGCCCTGTTCATCATGCATTTTGACTGGGAGTTTGATGACGGATTTGATCCGAAGAGGTGGATAGACTCGTTGAAGGACCACTTCGTTTTGGAAACTGGGAAGTTGATGGTGAAGATAAGGACAAGAGAGAGACAAAGTGTCGAGTAAGGAATCACAACCCAACAACAATACCATTCAGCTTTATGTATTTGTAATTCTCGACCACCATATGCAAAACTCTGTTAAGACTAAATATCTAGATCCTCGTCAGGATCGTCGTCGTCAATGTCATCAGCAGAATCTGGTTCGTACAAAATTGCGGCTGCCGCTGGCACAAGTTTACCTGCAGTTATGGCATTAGACCTGCCCATCCAGAAGAAGATATCTTACCCTCATGAGCGTAGGGTAGAGGGACTTTTGCCCTCGACTTCTCTTGAGACGGGGTGAGGTTGAGGTTGAAGGACAGGTTTTGTGTGGGATCCAGCGATTTCTAATGGTTTCCGTTCAGGAGACGGTTTTTCGGAAGTGAGGAGACGAACCTCGTCAGCAGATTTCGTTCGAGACCATACACTCCTCAGGCTATCTAGCTTCTGGAGATCATGAGGAGCATCGCCCTTCCATGCTTCAATAGTCCGCTCGATTCCGCGCTTACGGCTGTCGGGAGCCGTTCCCCTTAGAATCAGCTCGACGACGAACTCTCGGGCATCTCCCCCGCCCCCGGAACATGTACCATTGCCATCGGGTCCATACACCAGAAGCTCACTTTCACGATCGCGTTGGGAAACGGGAATGAAAACAGTCCAAAACTTCTCGACTGACCCAGCAGGTGGAGGAGGGGTGAGATACGATGTTGCAAGATGGTCGAGCAGAGCGGGAGGGTGTGCGATGATATGCGTCAGAGTTGGAGAGAGCTGGGTCTGTGTCAAGATCGGCAACAGGGGACACGGAAGAAGGTGCAGAATCAGAGTTGATGGTTCTGTGTCGCACGCGATCAGCGACACTCTGCGAACTGAAGGACAGACGCTACAAACGTGGGCGGGAGGTAATTAGGCGTAACAAAACCTTTATAAACTTGTATGCCTGAGTGTCTGACGCAAGATCCGCCGCGAACGTATCGACAGAGTCGATGATGACCTGAAGTGATCCGCTATGGGCTATCGGAAGTGAGTGTCGGTTGTGTTCAGGTCGAACTTGAAAGATCACCAACCTGCACTAATAGCGGCCAATATCTCATCACGGGAATCATGCGTGTCGTCGTATCCAGGGACCCGCTCGGTGAAATCGAATACCCTCAACGATTCATTTGATGTGTTTGACCCTCCTGCGATCAAAGAGCTTGGAGAATACAGGAAACAAAGCAGCAAGGTTTGTGCAGGACTTCTTGTGGACTGGATTAAACTGCGTAACACTGGCAAGCAGGTCTGCGAGGTAGAAGATTGCAGTAACACCAGAGGTCGGTACGGGCGTGAGTTGCCCGAGTTAGCGATGATAGAGGAAAGAAACATTACGAATTGTCGATCAAACAGGGCAAATACGATAAAAATCTATCGCAACAGCTTGAATCTCAAGTAGACGACTCCTCGCTCTGGCCCTTCTCCCATCGAGCTCTTTCCAGCGTCATGAGATCCTTCCTCCAGCCCAAGATCCCGAGTTTCCCAACCTGTTTCTCCACCTTAAATCCAGACCGGCGCAAAGAGTCGTAGGTGTAGCCGACAAGGGGAGTAGCTGTTACTTTGATGGTCTTGACGTTCTTCGCTGTCGTGAACACATGACGAACAGCGAATGCTAAGAGATCATCCTCTACTTGAGCCTTGCGGTAAGGTATTTCCACATAGAAGTGTCGGATGGTTGCAACAGAAGACGTCCCCTTGGCGTAGAAGTCCTTTGATTTGTCTGGAAGAAACTTGCCCTTGTCGTCCTTCTTGAAACATTTCTGCTCAGATTCCGAATCTTTTGAGGCGTCGATGGCAATTAGACCAATGAACTTGCTTCCATATTCGAGAATAAAAAGCCCAGAGGATGCCGACCGCGAATAGTATTTTTGAAGGTTTGTGAAATCAGGCTTGTACATGAGGTCGGTTGCAGGTTCATCGAAATACGGTCTGTTAATCCTGGAAGGACAGCATGAGCTCCGCTACTGCAGCCAAAGCAAAGGGTGTACCAATCGATCCCGAATAATATCGGGAATCCCCAGCAACCGAAAGCTGGCAGTGGGGCCAACCATCCCAAGAAACCATACTCTGGTATAGGCCACCACCCAAAGTACTGAACCATGATGCATGACATTACCACCCATATACTGATTGTCAGAGGGTGCAACGTAGCTGTGGAATCACATTAAAAAAAGGAGAGAGCGAGTGTTTGAAGAGGTATACCTCGCCGGTTGGCAATTGGAAGGCCCTCGATGGCCGCTAGACCCAACGTGTACTTGACATATTTCTCGTCCTCGGTCTTGAACAAGCGGATAAGTGCCTTTGGCTCGACCATGGGGACAAAGAGAGTGGAGGAGAACGCGTTAGAGCGCTCAGTGACCCAGTTTGGATGTAACTGATGACACACGTTCGACTGCCAATTTCTAGTTGATCAGGAACAGACAATCGTTCGGTCGTGTCACTAGCTAATTACAGACAGACACGGGTACAGTGAATCGATCTTGAGTGTGTCTACACGGTACAGTATCTTTACTGTGATACACCTATAGCTAGCCTTTCAGCTCTCCACACATCCACGACGATGCTCATCAACAAAACGTATCACGACGTGCCCAGTCAGCTCGACAATGGCCGACCAATCCGCATCTTTGTGATCTCTCCGGTAGTGCCCAATTACCCACAGGCGAAGTTTCCAGGTATACTCTCTCTCATAAACGTCACTCATATCTAAAGTGACACTCCACCCAGGGGTTGTATGCTTCAGGTGGGACTGGAGTTTATCAATCACCTAAATAAAGTTGATTCAAGTTCGATTGACAAACGTTGGTAGTGAAATCTACCAAGTAACGGGACCCGTCGAACGGTTCGCTGGACAGATCGCCAGTCACGGATACGTCGTAGGTATGTCCGATAGTTACCATGATCTGATTTCTCCTCATGTCAATCGTCCCAGCATGCCCCTCATCATACCACGAGTTTGAAGGGCCTGAGCCTATTCCTTACGATACAGAGGGTACTTCCTCCTGATAATCGATCGTTCCACGTAGCCATTGACAGGACCCCACAAACAGGAACTGATCGGGGAAATAGATATAAGGTTGACATCCTTTCACGAGCGAAGCTATCTCCCTGATAACGTCAATAGATCGAGAAAACGGTCGCTGCGTATGACGAGGTACTCGCCATTCTTTGCCACCACCGATGTCGATCTAATCTGCCTTCTGTAGGATGCCATACTTTCAGTTGACCTTCTCACCTCACTTCCAAACTGCAACGGTCGCATCGCAGGTTTGTAGAGCATCGTAGCTCTCTTCTTGACTTACACTCCTCTCGAAAGCAACGGGAATGTGTCTCGGTGGACATTTGGTATGATCCTTTCCTTTTGAAATCTGACGAAGCATTTCACGATAGTGCAGGCATTCCGAGTACGACCCTTTTTTGTCGAAATGATCAGACCTGAGCGAACCATGTTTTCGCAAGGCTGCGTTTGACCCCAGAGTGCTTTCATCGGTGTGTTTCTTTGCCACAGATATTCACGGTGCAACTCTTGGGAAAGGAAAACAAGACGACTCCCTCGAAAGAGTCCGCAAGGGTGACATGACCGGGAAAGGAGAGCTTGTTGTAAGTCCGAATTTTATTGGATCAGTTTTGTCTCTTCTAATGGGCAAATTATAGATGATCTTCGGAAAGCAGGCAAGTGTAACCCCTGCTTTGCGGTCGTATACATATTCAAGTTGCTGATTCATGGTCGAGGATACGCACGTACCTCGTACTGGTCGTGATCTCATCAGGAAAACGCTCGAAGATGCAGATGTCCCTTGTTCTGTTCGTTGCAGCTTGATGTGCCAGTGCGCGAATCATACTAACTTGAGGATCGCAGTTTCTCGAGGTTCAAGCCCAGCACGCCTTCATCCGGGATGAGTCATCTAAGGGTCGGTGGGACGCAGCCCTTACGAGGTCGCTCTTTAGTTTCATGTTGGAAGTGTTCGAGAGAACCGTTGGCCGGGACCTTGGACCCAGGGTTGACATCGGAGGCAAGGTGGAACACGTTTGTTGAGGGGGAGGAATGGTGATAGTGACAGTGTTATACTGTTGAAAAATACGGAGTTTTTTTTGAGTACGAACAACATTCCGCCCTCATTTGTTCGTACAGAGAATGGATCGCAAACCGCGGGAAAATTTGTAGGTATGCATACCATGAGAAGCTAAGGAAACAGGGACAGCAAAAGGGAGCCAAAAGAGAGAAGAATACAGTAATTCTACATCTATTTACTTCTTCTTCGCGGCTTTCTCAGCGGACTTGGTAACTAATGAAAAGGATAAGCAAACTAGTCAGCGATACGAAGCTGCAAGCCTCACCTTTACCACCGGACTTGTCAGTCTTCTCAACAGACTTGATGACACCAACAGCGACGGTCTGTCTCATGTCACGGACGGCGAAACGACCGAGAGGTGGGTACTCGTTGTAGGACTCAACACACATGGGCTTGGAAGGAATAAGCTTGACAATGCAAGCGTCACCCGTCTTGACAAACTTGGGTGCCTGCTCGAGGGACTTTCCGCTTCGGCGGTCAATCTTCTCAATGAGCTCAGCGAACTTGCAAGCGATGTGGGCAGTGTGACAGTCGAGCACTGGGGCGTAACCAGCACCAATCTGACCGGGGTGGTTGAGAACGATGACCTGAGCGTTGAAGGAAGCAGCCTCCTTGGCGGGGTCGTTCTTTGAGTCGGAAGCAACGTTACCACGACGGATATCCTTGACCGAAACGTTCCTGTCGCATAAAAGATATTAGAGGACGAATAATATTCTCATTGACAAATGGCGTACTTGACGTTGAAACCGACGTTGTCACCAGGGAGACCTTGTTCGAGCTGCTCGTGGTGCATTTCAACGGACTTGACTTCAGTGGTCACTGCCGTAGGAGCGAAGGTGACAACCATGCCAGCCTTGATGACACCAGTCTCAACACGACCAACGGGAACTGTTCCGATACCACCGATCTTGTAGACATCCTGGAGAGGGAGACGGAGGGGCTTGTCCGAAGGACGGACAGGGGGCTCAATGGCGTCAATGGCATCGAGGAGAGTCTTGCCCTTGACGACACCGGCCTTGATCTCCTTGGTCCAGCCCTTGTACCATGGCATGCTATTTTAAATACATGAGAAAGGAATGTTCTGTACGAAAGGAAAGCAAACTTACTTGGTGGACTCCTCCAACATGTTGTCACCGTGCCAGCCGGAGATAGGAACGAAAGCGACGGCCTTGGGGTTGTAACCGACCTTCTTAATGAAGGTGGAAGTTTCCTTGACGATTTCGTTGAAGCGTTCTTCGCTCCACTGTTACGATATGTTAATTGACGTTGATCTGTGAGACACTGTTAGGCAATACACACCTTGGTCGTGTCCATCTTGTTGACAGCGACGATGAGCTGACGGACACCAAGGGTGAACGCCAGAAGGGCGTGCTCACGGGTCTGACCGTCCTTGGAGATACCAGCCTCGAACTCACCGGTACCACCGGCAATGATGAGGATGGCACAGTCAGCCTGGGAGGTACCAGTGATCATGTTCTTGATGAAGTCACGGTGGCCAGGGGCATCGATGACCTGATAATCGGGCGTGAGAACAGATCGATCACAGAACTACAATCGACAATGACATACAGTGACCATGTACTTGGGAGTCTCGAACTTCCAGAGGGCGATATCGATAGTGATACCACGCTCACGTTCGGCCTTGAGCTTGTCGAGAACCCAGGCTGGAAGTTTCATCAGAAGCCTGGTCGAGATCAGGTCCAATCAATGACTCACCATACTTGAAGGAACCCTTGCCGAGTTCAGCAGCTTCTTTCTCGAACTTTTCGATGGTACGCTTATCGATACCACCACACTTGTAGATCAAGTGACCAGTAGTGGTGGATTTTCCGGAATCGACGTGGCCGATGACTGCGATAAGTCGATGATGTGATCAGCGTGATGCCCATAACCGCGGATGCTACTCACCGACGACGTTAACGTGGGTCTTTTCCTTTCCCATTTTGATGAGTTTCTATGTGAAAGATATGAGTATCGATGCTCAGAGACAAAGATCGCAAGGATCAGGAAAGTTGGACAGCGATAGATGGAGACGTAGATTAGGATCCCTCGCTATAAGAGCGGTAGGATATCGTAGAGGAGAGATGGAGAGAAATGGACGAGATGGTACTCACTTATGTGTACAAAAATGAAAGAAAAAAAGTGAAGAAGGGAGAGGATGTGGTGGTACGAAAGAAAGAGGGAGCCCTAGGATGTTTGCTGATAGTTATACGTTCCCGCTCCGAAAATTTTTATCGATTCAAAATCGATGTGATTCGGATGCCGCTGATGATAAACTGATATGCCGGCAACTCCGCTCGGCACCGGCCTCACCGGATTCTGACTCCGAGGCTGGCACCTCCTCTCTCAAGACTCAAAGATCTATCATAATAAATTAATCTGCAAGTGACTCCAGGTAAATATTGATACATGCAATTCTAACTGTAGAGACAAGGTGTGAAGCCCTTTCACCTCCTTGATAGGGAATTGGCTCGCAATAGATGGAAACGTAAGGCGTACAGTAGAGGTCCGACGGGAAAAGATACGCCAAGTCCATCATTGCATACCAAAACCAGCAAATCACCACTTATCTGAAGTGTAGATGATCTGATGTATCACAAGCCCTTTCTAGTCCGAGGCCTCGTTCCTCTCGCTCAGGTGACACGTGCAGGAAATGCGCTCGGCTGTGGGGAAAGTGCAGCCTGATTCCCGTATGGTTTCTTCATGCCCCAACCATCGTGACCGCTCAGGAAACGACACCGGAGAATGCTCTCAAACGTTGGTCTTGCGCCAACGTCCACCTGCAAACACGCTCGCACCAGGGCCGCGGCGTCCCCGAGAGCTCCCCCGCCATCCGGCTCTTCCCCTTCGTTCACCTTGTCATCAGCACACCGATCATCCAGAGCGATCGATGCACTCGCAAACGGCGACTTCAAACCTTCCTGCGCTTCTGCAGCAGTTACGAATGGGCATTCTCCAACCAGGAGAACGAAGGCAACGACCCCAAACGCCCAGACATCCTGCTCCTTCCCGTAGTAGCGTTCGCCTCGCAAGATTTCTGGTCCAGCATAATCCAGTCTGCGCACACAGTGATCAGAAAGGAAAGGGTTTCTCAGGTACGATAAACGCACGTTCCGCTAAAGGTATCCCATCCAGTATTCTTGATCAATCCCGAGCTCCCGAAATCTATCAGAATGCATCGACCATCTGGCCCAAGAACCACATTCTCGTCCTTCACATCACGGTGAACTGCACAGATCAGTCAGACATTAATCGCGAGGGATAGAGATGAAGGGTGTACCGATGCCACGGTCATGCAAAAATGAGAGAGCGTCGGCCAGCTGACCAAGATAGCTGCGAATGGACGCCGGGGGAAGGCCTTCTGGGTATGCTTCTACTAGATCAAAGAGATCTGTAGGAGGAGGAGAGGGGTCATTCGGAAGACGTTCAGGAGACGTTGATGGTAGGATGAGGTAGTAGTAATGGTTATCCTCGAAAAAGTCTATAAGGGGGCAAATGTTGGGATGACCCTTCACTGTCTTTCCCGCTTCCCAATATGGATCCGACTTGGAGGCAAGCGATGAAGATATTGAACAACGATGTCGCCTCGGATCCCAAGGACGGATCGGGGGGAGTGTGTATGAGGTGGAGGATATAAGAGACATGACATAAATCTCTATTGGTATAGTCCCATATTCATGATGCCGCTTCCAGCAATCAGCAAGAATACGAGATTTGATGACCTGCTTGATGACCAGTGGAGGCTGCTACACGGTGAGGACGAATGTCCGTTGTACGATAGAGCTGGCTCACCCCAAGACTGCCATCTGACTTATATTCTCGTGCCTTCTTGACCAAACCATATGCACCGCGACCAATTTCGTTCTCGATCAAAAAGTCTGAAATGGTTTTTCTATCGGGCAGAATCTGTTCCTTGGATGCTGGAGTGGCTGGAACGGTGGTGACCACCGAGGACAAAACATTTCCAGCACTGCCCGAGCGGCGCAGAATTGGTGGCATGACAGGGGGCGGTGACGGAGGTTCAATCAAAGCGATCGAGACACGACCTGCAATCAAGGAGACACGTTGCTGGGAAGAGCGTCTACGAGGACGCGGAAGAGTGGAAGAACGAGATATAACTGGACGATTGACTTCGGAAGAACCCGACTGAAGAGGTGTCAATGGATGCAAAGACTCCAGAGGTGAAGACGAATGTAGGCGCGGTGGTGAGGCGGTGATAGGAGAGTCAGTCAATTGTGGGAGCGAAGAAGAGTGCGTGACGAGGGACTCCGGCTCAAGGGTAAGGGAGTGCTTGCTGACGGCAGGCGTAGAGACCACGGATGCCGGGGGAGACCAACGAGCTATTGATTGATGTTTTACGGAGAGAGATTTTGGGAGATCGTGGAGAGATGGTTGTGGCTTTTCGTCGGGTGAATAATCGGCTGGGGACAAAGTTGCGTGATCCTCGTCTTTTGAGGTCGAGTCGAAACCGCGGCCTATGCAGGTGACACCCCAGCTGTTTCCCGCACTAGCGGCTCTGTATAGCTTTGGAGGGGCGGGAGCGAGCCAGTCATCGTCCTCGAAAGTGAGATCGAGAGCGGACTGGGCGAGCATCAAAGGAATAGAGGAAATAAAGATGTAGGCAAGCCAGACTGTCGAGTGCGAGTGGATACGTTAAGGATTGGGGCACAAGACGAGTCAGCTGCAGGAAGCTTAAGAGTCTAGTAGGAAGCGTCTAGTAGGAAGAGTCTATAGAAAGGTTTATAATGACTGCAACGGACACCAGCGGGCGGAAGACACTGCACTCTACTTTCCGATCTGATTTATGCTGTTTCACACGGCAGTGCCACACACTATGTACAGCTTCGTACCTGGCGTATTTTTAACGAACAGTGCTACAGCGCATTCAAACAACCCTGATTGACTTCAGTACTAGCTAGGGGGTAGGGGAACATCATTGTCGTCGCAGTCATTAATTAACTTGTAGTAGAGATGCTAACTTACATGCCATGTGTAGACAGTGGGATAGGGGTAAATATCACAGTCACTCTGTTGTCCTCTGTTTGTCCTTCACCTGCATCGAAGCTAGCAACGCGTCTGGTGCTCGCCAAGGTCGTCCTCCTCAAGCTCAAAAATCGTGAGTATGTCGTCGTTATACGCTCTTATGTGCACAGTTCTACCCCGTTGTTGGTCTTGAATACCGGGTCCAGAAGTTTGGATCGTAGCAAGGGTTGCCGAGGCTGGATGCACGGTTGGGCACTCAGATGTAGCTTTCTAGGCCGGTCACATTCTCCGCCCTTCGCTTTTGCCGCTTGAGCACGTTTGGGAAACTAACACTTTTCGTCAGGTCGTCATGGCCGTCAAGATCCCCATCATCAAGAAGCGCACCAAAGCATTCAAGTCGGTTCATCCCTTCTCATCGCTCTCCACACACTCATTACCCCGCGTCCAGGCGCCACCAGTCCGATCGTTATCACGGAGTTAAGGAGTCATGGCGGAAACCAAAGGGTATCGATAACAGAGTGAGGCGTCGCTTCAAGGGCCAGCTCCCCATGCCCAAGATTGGTTACGGAAGCAACAAAAAGGTAGCCATCGTCACATCGTCTTTTCGATTTCATCTTTCCTCGTTTCCTCGCAGACCCGCCACCTTCTTCCAAACGGCTTGAAGAAGTTCCTTGTCAACAATGTCAAGGAGGTTGACATCCTCCTAATGCATAACAAAAGCTACGCTGCGGAGATTGCACACAACGTCAGCAGCCGAAACCGCACTCTTATCCTTGAGCGGTAAGTCCCTCACAGAATCAACTTTTCTTGTTTCTGAACTCTGTTCTCAACAAAAGGGCAAAGGCCCTTGGCGTCAAGGTGACGAACCCTGCTGCACGCCTGCGGTCAGAGGAGTAGTTTGTTACGTTCTTTTTTCCCGTCCTTTCACATGTATCATTCCATATGCTGGAGGTAGCTAAATGCGAGTATGCTCAAATAAAGGCATTATGCATTATGATTTCTCCCAATTGCTGTACATTAAAGTCAACCGCGTGACCCCTGTCCTTCCTGATGTGGTCAACTCTCCTCTTGTATTTCTTCCCCCGACTTTCTCGATCTCCATCACTGGTCGACGGCATGAGTAGCACAAGGCAAGAACTTTGCCTGACCAGGTATTTCCGTTGACAAAACCCGTTTACAGACCCGCAGAGCATGCTGGATCCTGGTACGAGAGCAATGGTAGATCCTCTATAGCACTTAATGCCATCAGCGTTACGATTGATGTTTCATAGCCCGGGTGCTAGGCGAGCAGCTACGTGGGTGGCTGGCAGCCATGCAACCCACAGACGATCAGGAATTCACGCCTCCAATCGCTGGATGCAGAGCGGTCATTGCACCGTTCGTCTGTATCATCTTATCTTGCTGTCCTATCTGAACCTGTGTTCTACAGACATGCCGGTTACATGTGGTCAGGACGAGCTGCCGCTTGGGCATATGGGTGCATAGATACGACGGGAATGTAAGGTTTCTCAACTCTGGATCCGACACTTGCTTCGTACTCATATATTTTAAAGTAAACGTGTTTTCATTCTTGGGCCTGCCCATCACGTTCATCTGAACCGATGCGATGTTTCTGGCTGTGATTATTATGCCACTCCTCTAGGCAACCTACGACTTGACAGAGACAGTAAGCGATGGCGCAAATTCTACCTAGACCGCCAGCGCGAATAATGACCCTCTACAGCCATAGGAAAGCTGCTAAACACAGGGAAATTCGGGACTATGTCAATTGGCACAGACAAGGACGAGCATAGTATCGAGATGCACCTCCCATACGTGTATCAGATATTCCAAAAGTCGGTTATTCTCCTGGATCAAAGCGGATCCGACTGAACCTTTCTGTCTAGCTCCGACATCATGGTTGTCCCTATTCTCGTTGGCTCCATCAATAACGCTCAGGAGAAGGCATACGGAAGTATCCTCGCACCGTACTTTGCTGATCCAGAGAGCTTCTTTGTAATTTCGAGTGATTTCTGTCACTGGTAAGTTCGTCTGATGAAGCTGATCCATTTGACTCAACGATTTATAGGGGTAGATCTTACGGATACACCTTTTACTACCCTGAGCCACTCCCCAGCGACGCCCCTGGCATTTATCTCAGGAGCTCTGGTTCTCACCCAGATCTTTACCAGAGACCGATCCACGCCTCCATACGTGATCTTGACCAAGAAGCGTTAGACATCCTGACCTTGTCGTCAAACTCCGGGTTAGATTCTCCCGCAGCAAACTCTCATACGGAATTCCTGGAGTATCTGGATCGGACAGGCAACACGATTTGTGGGAGGAAACCGATAGGCGTTCTTCTGGGTATACTCTCCGAGCTCGAGAAGAGCGGCAAGAAGGCTACACTGCAGTTCGTCCGATATGAACAGAGCAGCAAATGTACAAGCGTCTCAGGTTCTAGTGTCAGCTACGCTAGTGCGTACATCTCACTTCCGTGAGGGCCTTTAATCGTTTCCGGGACATCGTATTGTACCACTAGAACGATTGTAACAATGGTGTAGATATATCTTTTAGCACAACATCGGGTATCTTGTACATTGCAATCGCAAATCTATAGCATGCTGGTATAAATCTGTGGACCATATGTACTATCCTGTTCTTCTTCTGTTCCGGGTACTCCAATGTCATGCACAACCTGTCCGACCACGTCAGAACACACTTTCAGGGATTGTGATAGTCACCCACTTTTCCGGTTACGTCGTCGGTCACGATGTCTTCGAACCCCCAGTCTCTCAATTCCCCCTGGTTCGTCAGATGTGAACTAGAAGCCAGTAATACCGCGTCCCATTGTGGCTCCCCTGATGCCCCCGCAACATCATGGTTTCGAGAAAACTGCGAAAGGGTGCAGCACCCAACTCTGACAGGTAAATCTGGTTGAGCAGCAAGACTCCTGCACATTGCAATGATCGTTGCTGCATGGGAGACGAGAAGAACGCGTTTATGGTGCCTTGTGTCCGATCGCGTTTCTACCTGGTGCACAATACACTTGAGGACGTCAGTCATTCTGGCGTGGATTTCGTCAAGATCTTCTCCCCTGCGAGGAGGGAGCCAGACTGAGCTCCAGGACGGATCGATCGTGACAGAGTTCCAGGATGGACTGATCTTGGGTAGCATCGATCGTAGCTCTACGCCACTCTTTGGTCTGGGAAATAACCCTGTCCCGGGAGCGACGGGCGAGTACCACTCTGACAGACCTATGCGTGTCTGTCAGGAGCCGGGAATTGCATGGCGGACGAATACAGACAGACCATGTTCGACATAGATCGGCAGACCAAGACGTTCTGCGACGGGCTTGGAGGTTTGAAGACAACGATCTGTTCGTCTACAAGTCACTCACGAGATGGATCAACGCCGATGGAGTGGCTTACAGTATGGGGAACTGAATATTGCCGTTGGTCTCTCGTCCTCTGGAAGTGATTCTAGGTAAGCGGCTAATTCTTCGGCTTGAACCTGTGACGAGCTCGTGATTAGCATAAACAACGTGAGGAATGAACACCATCACCTCCCCGTGCGCAGCCAGAGGAGGATCTCTGGCAAGACCTGTGGGACTCGTCCTGTTCCCATGTTCATATGCAACACGACAATATCACGAGGCCACTAACCAGTTGGAAGCGACCCAGTTAGCTCTGAAGCCTGAATTGCGTCTGAACGTAGCAAGAATCCATGTAGCGGGAGACTCACCATGCCTAGTGATATAGATCGTCTCTAGCATGGTAATGGATTGTAGCCAATATTTTGGAGCGCAGACCAAATCAGGAAAACTGTCAATCGACCGCTTCAAACAAAAAGGGTAGACATCAACTGGAGGTCGAAAAAATTCGCTGACAGCAGGATTTGAACCTACGCGGGCAATGCCCAAGTGATGATGAGTATTCAAATCACTCGCCTTAACGACTCGGCCATATCAGCTGGTTGAAAAAAAGTCCATCGTGGCCATCATATCGGGGATGATGTAGTCTAACACACGGCACCTTCTTTCGTCTTGTCTTCATTCCAGCACGCGCAAGTTCAACACACCGTCACACATAATTTCTTGGCCGTTCCTTTTGTCTTTTTGTCTACTTATTGGCTGCCTGGGAGCAGCTCGGTACACTGTAACACATTGATGGATTCACTCATCCCATTCACAACATCGGGATCCTTGGTAGATTGCGTGGACAGTACGTCTGCCGAGTCACCTCCACACCGAACCAAACGCCCTGAGCCCTCCCCATGATCCACTCTTGCCCTCCCCCGTTTTATGATACCCCGGCTTAGGAAAGATGCTGGTGGTACTCAGAGACGGTCGAAAGTTGCATGGCGTATTGCGCTCTTATGATCAATTTGGTGGGTCACTGGATCAGGCTGCTGAACGGTGAGCTGACGCTGACCCCTGGCGCAGCAAACCTTGTCCTCGAAGATACCGTCGAGCGAATATACCACGGTAACGCATTCGCAGAACACTGGCATGGTCTCTTCCTCATTCGAGGAGAGAATGTAGTGTTGCTTGGAGAAATTGTAGGGGTTCCGGTACGCCTGTTCTGGTGTGGTCACTTAATGCACCTTCCAGGACCTCGATCAAGAAGACGATGTTCCTTTACGACAAGTCGATTATCAGTTCCTGGATCCATATCACAAAAATGACATTGCTAAGAAGAAAACTCGCGAGGACTTCAAGGCCAAGGTTTTGTTTGAGCAGAAAGGGTTTTGCAAGGAGGGCGGGGAGGGTGATGGATACTGATACAATCCAGTCAGCGAGTTTCATGGCCATCATTTTGTGTTATCTACATTTCACCCATCCGAGAATGAAAGGGGTATGGCTACAATACGCATGACGAGAGAGGGTAATACTTCGATGAAACGTCCAATGCAGGAACCAATATAAATACAGTTAGGACGACTTCTTCTTTCCTCTCTCCGAAACATTGCCTAAAGAACGGGGATTACCAGAGCCATTAAGCTGGGGTTCGGTGTGGAGAGGTTTGGAGGGATAATTCGACTGCGGATATAGAATATCTTCAATGCGTTTTCGTATCTCGCGCTCCTGCGTAGTAAGCTTGAGAAGAATTGCTTCTTTGGTCTCTTTGTCGAATGAGACCTCTGCGATGCGGAGCTTCTGCCAACTAAACGATCGTCAGCACCAACCCATAATCATATGACGTCGACCATACCCTCCGTGACGCTCGCATTTTTTCTTGCCAGTACACCACCACTCGCCGTGGCCGGTGGTTGCACCATCCAGCAGCATAGCATCGTCCCCCGATTCCGCCTTGGTCCGTTCCTCCTCATAGCTCTCCAACACCTCGGCCCCAAAGTCTACCCACTCCTCCTCACCAAAGCAGAGCCTCTGATCCCATCCACATTCATCCACCTTCTCGGCTCTTTCAGAAGCAAGATCCACCACCTTTTCGCGCCATAATACCATGTCCAGATCCCGCTTCATAAACTCGCGTTCTTTGACCACTTCCTCGAGCCGAGTGTTCAGACGAGCAACCTCTCGCTCTGTCCTGCGTTTCGCTGGCGCGTCAAGAGGCTCCTGTTTCACCTGCGAGTTGCGGTCGTCTGTGTCCGTCTTGCTAAGGGGATTCGTCTCGAGCCGGACAACTACGCCTTCGCGTTTCGTAGCATTCTTGACACTTTCCCAGAGTAGATCGCAAGTACCGCCCGAATTCTCCCATTGTACAACTTGCGCCTGCATGTACTTGATACCACATTCGTCAGAACAATACTTGGAGTATGCGCCGCGTGCAGGCTTGTGGCATGCATCCAGGGATGCAGGGTTCTCGTGCTTGAGTCCAAGGAGGCATCGCCGCTTCCATGTCGTTCGAAGATGCGGATTTTCTGGAATGCAGTACCCGAATCAGCTACTGAAATGTGGAACAAAGGATTTGAAAACTGACTCTGAATACATGGGGGACATATAAACTGGTCGACAAGATCGATGTCCATGTCAGGCATCTTGACACACTGAGTATGGAACCACTCGTCACACCTGTAGACCGTTAACACCTTGGCATACGCCTGTGTTGACCTGCTCACCGGTCGCACGCTATCATCATCCGATCTTCGTCGTAGCGGGTCTTGCAGACACAATAGAGTTTATCATCTTCCCTTTCGCTCTCCTCTGCTTCTGGTTCCGGTACCGGCTCCTCTGCAGCATTAGGCAGGATAGACGCGGAGCGTGAGCGGGCGTTGATATTTGGTCCACCTTTAAGAACGGCACTTTTCGTGGGGGCATCTGCCACGGTGGATTTGGTCTTTGGTTTGGGAGCTGGCTTGGCACGTGGCTTGGGGGGCTGTTTTGGTTTCGCAGGTGCCTGTTATGAATAACATATCCAATAAGACGTGATTGTCTAACGAGAACAGGGGTTCTGACCTTCGTGGTGGCATCCTTTTTCTTCTTACTTCCCGTAGCTGTACTGGTAGTGCCCTTTTCCTTCTCGGCTTTCTTAGTCCGAGCGGCTGGAGGTGGCATGGATGCCCGGTCTTTGTCTTCATCTACTAAAGTGAGATGGGCCTTGGTGATTGATTGGGACGACGACACTAGTGATGCACCAGGAACCTCGCTCGAGCCCCAGTCGACACCAGGACCCTGACCGACCATAGGTGAAGACCTATTTGATTTCGTCTGCATCTTTGACGTAGTAAGTTTACGAACAGGAGCATCCTCAACGAGGCTCAAAAGTTCTTCATCCACATCCATCATGAATGATTCTGCAGCCGACGGTTCATGCTCGGAGACCGGTTGCTGTTCAGGAGATTGACCAGAAGACACGTCTGGCTGGTTAGGAACAGACGTCGGTACCCCCTCGGGAAGCATGTTCTGTTCATCCTTCACGGCCACAGGTACGATCTGAGTCAGTTGGGAAGGACTCCTGGGTTCAATTTGCACGGTCTCTGGGACGGGTGGTGGTTCTTCTGCCAGCGTCGAGGTCTCTGGATCATGACTTGGGGCATGTTCCAAAATTTCCTGGCAGGTAACCACCTCCCTAGTTATGGAGAGCTCCGGAGTGGGCGACTCAGGGACCGACGTTACTTCTTTCGAGAGGAGCTCAGATTTGATTGGGCCAGATGACAAAAGCGAGGTCTGCATCACTTGCGGGTCAGAGAGACCAGAATCAGACCAACACTGGGATTCGATACGCGGGTCGATACTGGGAGTGACTAGCGGGTCGATGCAGAGTGAACGCGGAGACGTGATTTTTGGTGGCGAGGCGTCAGAAAGGTGTTCCACGTGTACAGGTATAGGGGCCTGCGCAGGGGTCGGCGACATTGACTCGACATCGACGCAAGACTTTTGAGGAGGTGATTGAGGCTGTGATGCTGAAACATCTGGAGCCACAGATGGTTCCGATACTGGCGATGGCTCCCTGAAAGCAGGAAATGGAGGCGTAAGCACTAAGACAAGCGGCGATGAGACAGAGCGTCAGAGATTGTAAAAGTGACAACACACGTTTTGGGGGGACTTCGTCACGCAGAGCTGGAACCACAGCTTCCACGGTAGGGTTGTCAGTACGCATCCCGTCAGCCATCAGAGGTGTCACCCGCCGCGTGCGCTCTTCCGCAATCTGCTTCCCAGGGCCGATCACCGGAGCGGGTAGTGGTGGTGAGATGCGTTGGGGTCTCTCTGATCGCTCCTCCCAAACACGTATTGGGTGGCGCCCAAGAGAGTGAGGGGGCTCCTCCACGAGCATGACTTCAGGTGGACCGAGACCCGCAGTCTGCCTTGAGCCGTGGACAGGTAATGGATGTGGCTGACGAGATTGTACCTGCTCGCGAAGTTCATCACCCATCCCCTCAACCTTGAAGGGGGATACTTGGGTCTCCCTGATGATACAAGGCTTATCATCCCGAATAGACACTGCAAGTATCGGCAAGGGGGCTTGCAAAGGCGTCTGCGAATGTTCTCTCGGGATTTCGTGCATCAAACGCTCCCTTGCTACCTCTCGTCTGATCCCTTCGAAACCGGATGAACCTGGCCTGGGCGCATCTCTCACGGGTGACGGGTCATTCGTCAGGACGCTAATTCCTCCCGCCATTCTTGGCCCGTGTCCAAATCTTGGGGACACGGCGTCCACCGCTAGCGAGGGAGATACAGGCAAGGAAGCTTGTATTGGAGAACAATGGGCTCGGAGTTGCTGGGGGGAGTGGCGATGTGGGGAATGGTTGCGAGGGGACTGGTGGGTCGGGTTGACGTGGAGAGGATGGTACGGTTGAAAAAATGGAGACGACACGGACGGAGACGAGGGTGGGACGGACGATGAGGGTTGTGGAGGGACAATGCTACGCAGATCGCTGGCAGGCCCCACCAATGGACACGGCGCTGACCGGGTGGCATCCATGTGAAGAGCTGGTTGCCGTCGCAGTGTCGCGTAATCGTTGTGCAAGCTAGCCGAAGAGTGAGAGGCTACGTGAGAGCCGGCCGACCCTAGCTGAGGATCCAAAGGCGAGGAAGAACAGACGTCACGGACACGTTTGTGTGGTCTCGCATTGTCTTCCGATGGTGGAGGGTGGTCGGGGAACCGTTGGTTGGTCGCAGCCGAAGCGAGTGTCAGCGGATGAGAGTAGTGCCGAGAATGACGTTCGTGATCGTGAATGAGGCCAACGTGGGGGCGGGTGTAAGGATAGATGTCTTGTTCAAAACGTCTATCTCGGGAGTGTTCGCTGTCCATCTCCCTCTCGGAGCGAGCGGTGGTTGGGGACGCGGTTGACGCATTACTAATTCGACGACGTTCCTCTGAGGCGACATGGACAAGTGCATCGAGACCTAGAAATGGGGAACGCTGGGTCGTGTGTGTAGTGGGAGAGGAAGTGGGATGGGGATAAGGGAGGTTCTGGACATGTCTGTGCTCTGTCGGTGAGTAGGAGTGAGAGGGAGTGGGATGGTGGAGAATTGTGCTCGGCGATGATGAGGGTGAGGAGTGTGTTAGAGGGAAAGGGCGAGAGAGACGACGGGTGCGGTTTGAAGGGGATACGGTCGGGTCTGGGTTGTTCAAGATGGAGAACAAGGAAGACGGGGAAGGATTTGGACTGGATGGTCCAGGGTGGTGAATGAGGGCATCGATCGTTCTCGGTCTGTCAGTGTACCTCGGGGAGTCAGAATGGGCACTCTGGGCTGTCGACGGGGTGTTAGTTTCGTCGTCGTCGTTGGGAAGATCATTGCAGAGGAGAGAGGAAATATCCATCCGACGAGGAGACATTGTGGTACGAGACCAAGTTCACACGAAGAGAGAAACAAGTCAAGATGATGCCTGAAATTGATTGGATTGAAATGTACAACGAGACATTGCGACGACATCCACACGAAGACCACGAAGGGCCATCCGTTGAGCACAAGTCCTGCACAGATGCACCGCACCCAAGTCCCATCGTTCACGCGAGTTCTCCCTCTGCAGCCATCCAACGGTCTCGATGTCCTTGATCTGCCGCGTCCCGAAGGCGGGCTGGTCGTCGTCGAGATGCTTTTTCGCGGCTGTAAGTGAGTGAGCTCGCTGTGTAGAACGACGAGGAGATATGAACTGACCTGTGTAGATTTGCGTTGTGAAGAAAAGAGAGATAATAATAAATAATTTTTGTTTTGTTAGCAAGAACTGTACAGGACCTGAAAAGTGTGGCTTGAGTGGACCCCGGACAGCAGTCCATCGTCGTCGTCGACCTCCACTTCGATCGCACTTGCAGATTGTCGTAGATTAACTGACTCACTCGGTCATCGAGTCCCATCGGCACCGCCATCCATCATGTCGGTCGCCTCAAGAAACCCATTCGCTCTCCTCGACGGTCAGTCCATTTCTTTCTCTTCTCT
>JBBPJZ010000390.1:0-21351 GCA_038089015.1 Chalciporus aff. trinitensis | reverse complement strand
TGGCCTACCTCACATCCACGACCAGCCTCTCCTTGCCAACGGCCTTCGAGATAGCCTCGAGTCTTTCCCAGGAAAACTTTCCCTCGGGAAACAGATATGAAGTCACGATGACCTGACAATGTCGACTTTGTATGAGACGGAGATCATAACAGCATCACGATTGTATCGTTACCCCACCTTACTAGCACCCGCATCTAACCATTCTTGTGCATTGGTGGCCGTTATTCCTCCGCCTATCTGTAAACCGCCTGGAACGTTGGAACGTGGTCGATGGAAATGAATGGTGGTCGTCAGGGGAGTCGGAGTCGAAGCGAACCCACCTGGCCATGCTGCTAACGCTTCTTTTGCGGCCTCGTCGTTTTTGGGGCCTAGTTTTATAACATGTCCACCTTGGAGGTCATATTGTTGGTATAGACGCGCGAAATCTCCGGGAGATTGGCTGGAGATTGAGAGGTAGCACACTTAGATGAATCACAGGTGTATGAACAGGTGTACCAAACCTTGCCACGAAGTTGGTTTGGAGCGCAGACGGATCTGTATCTGACAGTGTCCCTCCAACGATCTGCTTCACCTGTCCGTCGTGGAGATCAATGCATGGCTTGAATGCACTGCGTTTGCAATGAACCATCATTGATGTTGTCTGAGTTACTTTCGCGGAACGGCGATCAAAAAGACAAGCAAGTCGGTTATCACAAAACGAATTCAAGATGTCTCGTGTTACATGCGAATGGAGAGCAAGGGACAAAGTGCAAAGTACACAGATGATAACTTTTGTTAATACTCGTAAGAAGCCTCCATGATTCGTGTCAGGTGCTCCCGGCCGTCTTCACCAGCAACATTGCCGATGTTTGGTGCAAGGTCAAGAACGCGTCGTTGTGGGATAGTGCCCTCAACCAAAGACGGGATGTCTTCCTTTTTGTAACCGACGGCCTTCAAGCCACGGGGCACACCGAGTCCATCAAGGAAGCGAGCGATCGACTCGTACAAGTAGGAACCAAGCTCAGAATCTGGAATGCTCGTGATAGAGGGATCGGTGACAGTGGTGTTGTTAAAGATGGCCAACACTTCACGGTGACGATCAGGCGACGATGGCGCGGTGAATTGGAAGACTAGGGAGGGGGGGATAAGGAACCTGGTGATAGTGAACGAAGAACAGAAAACCTACCTGCGGGACCAGTGAGAGCGACACTGTGAATCGTGCGAGCAGTCTGAATACAGTGAACCAGTAATGGGCGGTGTAACATACCTGACACCGTGAGGAATGATTGGATGGTCAACCAGGTATCCAGGGTGCTTGTATTTCGGCCCTTTCTTGTTCAAACCGGAGATCTGGCTGGGGTGAGAAGTCGCATATCATGGGACCGATAAAGCTTACCGGGTAGCTCATTCCGTGACACAAGTGCACACCTGCATTTCCGAATCCAATACCAGCGAAGGAAGCTGCGAGACTAGATGAAGAAAAGGTCAGGTCATATGTCCAGAAGCAAACGAATACAATGGGGTGCGTACAGCATCTGGCTTCTTGCTTCATGGTCGGTCTTGTCTTTGGCAACTCGGGGGAGGTACTTCACTGTGGTCCTCAGTGCCCACAGAGAGAAAATGTCAGCAACTGGGTTGCTGCCTTGATATGCCGGTCGGAGTATCGGGTTAGCTGGGCGGGGTGTACGTTCCGTGTAACTTGGGAATGTCAACTAGACTGAGGTCAAGACAAGCACGGTGGTCCTCACGGGATAGCAGTGTAGCTCTCCACGCTGTGGAAAAGTACGTCAAGACCCGAGCTGATGTGGACTTCTGTCGGACAACTCTCGGTGTTCATAGTGTCGACAACTCCCAATACGGGCTTAAGGGCACGGTTTGCGATGCCAGTCTTGAAGGAGCGTGAGGTGACATCGAAAATGGCCGCTCCAGTAGTCTCAGAGCCGGTTCCAGCAGTAGTGGGGACTGGACGAGCTCAGAACCGGAGGGAAAAGGAGCGGGGATGTACTTACCTGCGATGAGAGGTCTCAAGGGCTGAGAGATTGGAAGACCTTTGCCAACAGGGGCATTCACAAAGTCCATGAGGTCATTTTCCTTGTAAACAGTGAATCTGAGAAAGGCAAATAAATTAACGAATTCGTTGAGGGAGTCCAGCTACGTACAAGTTTGCAGTCTTGGCGGTGTCGATGACACTTCCACCTCCGACACTGATAGAGCATCAGAAGTCGTTCGGTCGTGTGATCGGAGATAGTACTCACGCCAAAAAGTGGCTAAAGTCATGATGTCTGGCCCACTCGATGGCCTTGCGCCAACTCTCCTCTGTGGGTTCAGCGACCACTTGGTCGAAGATTTCGAAAGGAAGATCTTCCTGAGATTGCAGGGACTCGAGAGCCTGGGAATGAGATCGGTTCAGTGAGGTGAGATCTCTGTTGGTGGGCTAGGTATCTTACGGTAGCCATTGGCTTAAGCTTAGCCACAACAGGGTCGGTGAACACGCCAACCTGTAGGAATGGTGGGGTTAGTGGAATGAAAAGCATGCAAAGTGGTAGATCCGGACCTTGCGGGCCTTCATGTTCTTGAGATCCATGCCGACCTCACGGGTGACACCTTCACCAAACCTGAGGTTGGATGCAGCCACCTTATATAAGAATTAGAGAGGGAAGAAGGACTGGTGAGGGACAGTCGAACCTCGAAGGCATACTCCTTCTGGACGGCGTTCACGGGGGTAGCGAACTGTCTGAGCTGGTTGAGAGCCTTTACACCGTGTCCATGCGAGTGGGCATGGGCTGCGGATGAACAACCATGGCAAGGACAGGCAGAATGCTGAGCAGCGTTAATGAGACGAAGGATTGTCGTCCTCGACGGTGCAGGCATGGTGAGATACGGAGTGCAAGGAACCAATCATTCCGGAATCTTTTTCCGCAATAACCCAACCGGGGTCCCACGTGGCAGTCATGAAGCGATGTCCAAAAAAGGAAATCATTGGAAAGCCCGGCGCATCAGCCAAGTGGGGCGGACCTGAAACGGGCCGCGGCCGCAGTGGACTTGACAAGCCGTGTTTGGTCCGCAGACTACTACTACCTAGTACATACCGTAGAGCAGTATTTACCCTAACCTGAAGTACTATACAGCTCCCCTCCCATACTGATCAGTTTACACTCTCTTCAGTTCGCTCATTTCCCTCCGTCTCACTGAAAATGGCAGTAAAAATACCATTACAGAGAGCGAGCAGGTCCACTCTCAGCAAGAGAAGTGGTTCAGCTTCTGTCTCATCATTATCCACTCCTTCCAATGCCATCCTGGCCACAGCCTCTTCTTCGAACACTTCCCTTTCCCTCAAGTGCGTTGCCATTTCACATTCACCTCTCGTAATAACTCAACTGTCCCACAGCGACGTACAAGACTTGATCTACCTTGTCAATGTATGTCCTTCTCACTCGCTTATCGTGTCACCTCCCTTACCCCTCATTCGCGTCGTAGGTCACCATTGGAGGCGTCTGTAAGCCTGCTTGAGTCGTTCATCAAATAACGAGGGATAATTGACGCTCACACCCTTAGCGTTTCCGGTACAACTCGACACTGGCTCATCAGGTCGGTCGGGGATAAAGGCCGTTCTTCCCCAATTCTGACAAACATTTCCTCAGATCTATGGGTAAAGCCCACAGCGGGACGGCTTCCCAGTGCCCAAGCTAGCGTCAGTAAAATGCTCACATGTTGTCTTCCCGTTTTTAATGTTCTTTGTAGTCGACCAATCTTAACCTCACTGTAAGTATTGTTCCCCTAAGCCACATGTCTTCAAAACCCACATCACATAGTATGGCATCGGTTGGGCAGCGGGCCAAGTGGCATATGCTCCAACGGAGTTCGCAGGGTACGCTTGTCCTCAGCTCTCTGACAGACCAACATCCAACACCAGCACACAGGATCAATGTAACCCAACAAGCCTTCTTGGACGTTTCGTCTGCCGCTAACCCTGCACTGCAATATGGGGCGGTGGGGATTCTCGGCGTTGGTTTTGATTCGCTTTCCAACATTGATGCAGTCATGAATTCCACCGGATCGTCATCAGGGCGGACACTACTCTACAACCTCTTCCACGACAATCCAAGCGAACCAAACTTCATCGCTTTCTCTCTCCAAGGCACCAAAGATGACGATAATATTCAGGGAACTTTCGCAGTTGGTGAAACGGATCCTCAATATTCAAATGTCACTAGTACAAACAAAATTCCGACGTGGCCAGTCACCGCACCTTCACGATGGAACGTCCTTTTGGACTCATTTATCGTCGGAACTCAAACATACTCCGTATCAACCACCGTGACTGGCGCCCCTTCCAACAACGCTGTCGTTTTGCTTGATAGCGGGACATCATATACGTAAGCAATCAATTGATGGTCGTTTGAAACGCTATTGACACTTCTCAAGATATGCACCCGTCGACGTGTGCACAGCCATTTACGGTGGTGTTTCCGGTGCAAGCTACAATCCCACCCTCGGCCAGTGGATTGTTCCGTGTAGCGCTGAGATCGACATGGCCCTTCAAATAGAGTATATCATTTTTTGATTCCAGCAAGCGATTCGCTGACAAACCTATCAAGCAACCAAATTTTCCCCATTCACCCACTTGACGTTTCTCCCACTAGCTTGGGTGACCCAAACACCTGTGTCGGTTCTTTCGTCCCACAGAGTGTTTCTGTAGGTGCCGGTCAATTGTGAGTCAGAGCAACAATGACATCGTGACTACTCTAACTGCTTCATAGTGACTGGCTAATCGGGGACAACGTTCTACGCTCTGTCTATACCCTTTACGACTTTGGAGACTTCGACAGTTCTGGAAACACAGGCAACCCATATGTCCAGATGCTAGCCCTTGTCGATCCCAACCAAGCCTCTGTCGAGTTCCACGATGTTCGGGGCGGCACCCCGAACACGAACATCACTTACAATGTCTCGAACGCTGGGTCGGGAGGCACGACGGTTACTCTGTCGGCAGATGCTGCCTCTATTCTCGACAACCTCTCCAAATACCTACCAGCAATGCTCGCAGTCATGGCGTTGAATGCCTTGGTGTTGATAGTCCTCGTCATTGTGGGCATCACCCTTCTGTGCAAACGCCGTCGCAAGAACCCTCAAGCGCGGAAGACGCCTGGACGTCTCAACCCAATGCCCATAAATACCAATGTTTCGGCAACAAACTCTACCAGGTTCTCGCAATTTTCAGAAAACCCCCATTCGTACGAACCAGTGTCGCTGGCTCTTACAGAGGATCATCTTTTCGTCCCACCCTCACCTGCCTTTATGAATGACGGTTCCCCCAGCTCTTCTCGCCCGAATTCAATGGCATAGTTCGAAGTCTCCATCTACACCGTTTTAATCAGATAGTGTCCTTTTGCTCAGCCCTATACTCCCTATCTATCGCTTCGGCTTTTATGTATTATCATTAGTTCGGCGGTGAGATAGGGGGTATGGATGGACTTCCACGGACGTTTTGACTGCTCACATGTTGCTTTTTTAACACGCTTTCTGCATAACCATTCTGTAATATATGCTTGATTGCAGTGGAATATCTATATCATACATAAAAGCGTTCGTTCATTGACTACGAGGCTTGGCACTCCTTGCAGCCAAATCAAATGCGACAGCAGAGTCTTCCCTAGCCCATGACGACATATCACCGACCATAAACTTGCTCCCGTTGAAGGTCGAACCCAGACTGCGAACTACTTCATCCGCTCGCGCCTTCAGCGAGACCAGCCACTCTCTCCGATCCTTCGTCCTCGGGTCATCCATCAAGGTGTCAACGACGGTCGACAGTGACCGAGCAAACGTTTCCCTGAAGAATGGTTCCTCGATTTCGTTTGCAAGGAGCCTGTCGATGCCAACGTGTTCTGTGAGCCAGAGTGCCTTCAAAGCATTGGTTTTGTCTTTGGTTTGCACTGCGGCACGCATGATGAAAGACATTGTCTCCAAGTCTGGAGTGAGGTTTCTACCCTGCGGCCGCTTCTGGACCTCGGGTGGTCGTTGGCCTTGGAATTGGTCGAACAGGTCCGTGTCGATACCGGTCATGAGCTGGAACGTCTTCAGGGCACCGTCCCAATCGGAGTTGCGGAGGCATATCATGAGTACGATGTGGTAGAGTCGAATATCTGGCTGTACGGCAGGTATGTTGTATATAGCGTCGTTCCTCATACACCATTCCAACACCTCGATGGCTTGATAGGATTCATCTGGTGAACCGAGGGCAGCGAGGGCGGCATGAGCACGGAGAAGCTTCCTCATCTGCGTATTATCGAGCAACTCTCGGTGACGTGCAAGAGAGAGCTTGAGGTTGTCCATGATGAGACGCATGAAGTGGATGCAAAGTCTGTATTTCTGCGACACGATGCAGACTTGCAGCGCAGAATCAAGAGTCCATGAGGTGAGATGTGGGGATAATTTGAAAGGCTCCGGATGACCTGGTCTAGTCAAACCGAGATGGTTGGCGATGATATCCAGGGCGAAATTGTGGTCATTTGCACGACCGCGAAGGAGAGCGCGTAAGGCGGCCGCGATGAGACGACTGTCAATGACAAAATCTTTTCGTTTCTGCATCATCTTTTCCACTTGAAGCCAAATGTATTTTGCGTCTGATGCGCTCGTGTCATGAGCGGACATGCTGTCACCATCTTTACTTTCGGGGCGAGTGGCGATTGCGCGAAGCATGGCTGTAAATGTGAATGCGTCTGGTGCACCTGGGCCTTCCTGGTCCATTGCGAAGTAGACGTCGAACATTTTCTGAGTGTTGCCCGATGCACCCAAGATGGTTAGGTAGAGGACGACTGGGTATGGAGAGAGTTCTGCGTGGTTGTGAGGTTCATGGTATTTGACAGCCTCTATGTGCTTGAAGTAGTAATCATAAATGGCATGAGCGTTGGCAAGCTGCCTGGGGTGCTCTGGCCAGTCGGATATTCGTGACAAGCCCTTGAACATAGTGCTGAAGGTGCTTATGGTCGGAGAGAAACCACGACGTTTCATCTATAAGAGGTAGTGAGCAAATGATTTCAAGGAGAACGACGGTTGACTGACATCGATGAAGAGAAGGTACGCGGCTTGGTACTTTTGTTGGGCCATGCAAATGGATAGCATGGTATTCCAGACAACGAGATTCTGCGCGTCTCTTGGTACGGAACGAAGACGTTGGACCGCGCCCTCGATATCACCGTCTGCGGCGAGTTGTTTGAGCTGTATTGCGAGGTCATATGGTTTGAGCAAGCGCTGCTTCTGAGGAGCGGGGGAAGATGCGGTAGAAGTTCGGGGACGAGTCGGGAGATGGCGCCTTGGAGGTTTGGAAGATGATGCGACGTTTTCAGTTGCTATGAAACGCGCAGAGACTCTTGAACGACCAGCGACGTTGCGAATTGTCCTTTGTGCGAACATGATCATGCGCGGTCAGACGAGTACCCGGGTGAGTTAAGAGAATGAAATGATTCCAACCCAAATGGGGTAACTCCGGTTAACGCTGGATTAGTACCGTGTCGACCTGCAGCCTAACTGGCCGGACTCTCCTCAGGCTGGTCGTACGTGGCAATCCGTGTAGCATTAGTGTATACTAGATATCACTTCCCCTCTCGTAGCCTTACCTTCTCCAGGACCAACATGTTCATCCCAGTCATTGCATTCTTCCTCGCGGTCGCACATCTCCGAGTCGCCCTAGCTCTCCCATTTTGGCAGAACACAGTCTCGTTTAATCGCAACGATCCTCTCATCCCAGGTGCAACCCATCTCGAGGCACTCGCTCTCAAACGAAGAATGATCCCAAACATGCCCACCAGCTTTATTTCCGTGAACACTCCAAATGGTTGTCCATCTCTCCTGCGTTTCCATCCGTATTCTTATTACCCCCTATGTATTAGGCACTCCCGGTAATGCAGTCGTCAGATTAGGCGACGCTCCTCCCATATTCTACATCCATCAGGGTCAGCTTTGGCAGTACCACAACCAGACCTATATCTTCCCTGTCAATCTTGTCAACTCCACTCAGTCAGCTTCACTACCCTTTCAGCTCGTCACAGGCGATAAGAAAGCCGGTGTGTCTGGTGGAGGCTGGTCTTGGCAGGGAACCATGTTGTACTATCAACTCGGAGAGAAATCAAATCAAGGCGTGTATTATTCTTGCCGAGACAGCTCAGGCAGTGAAGGTGTATTCACGTCTCTTGATTCGTATGTCTCTCTTCACCCCTTTCACACTTGCAAGCACACTCATAAACCACTTTCAAGGACCCTAGACCCTGTTGGTTGTGAAAAGATGACAATTCGCAGTTTTGTCAGGTCGAGCTTGGTTGAGCAATAACCTCACATTATGTACTTTTACCATCCAGTTCTGTCATGCAATGCCAGTCTATTTGCTGAATACCGAGTTTTTGCCACTACAATTCGACTTCAGTTCTTGTGCAATCTCAGGTCGACGCGTCTAGCAGCCAAGCCAAACACAAATAGCGACATGAATGCAACCCCGACCGCGATCGGCTTCTTCAAGTGGGCGGACAACGATAGCTTGTACGAGACCTATGTCCATCAATCAGAAATGTCACCTGCCACGAACCACAGTACATACATAGATCATCGCAGTGTGCTTGTCAGTCAAATCTTTGTATGTCAACGTAACGGCTGGTCGGCCCGTTGTGTCAAGGTAGGTGACATGTGTCGAAATCGTGCTCGACAGTGCAGGGAATGGTGAAACAAACTGGATGTCACTGATAAATCGTTCAGCCTGATGTCACTGTTTCATACAAAGAGGTCTTCTTACGTCGCGCCTTCGGGTAGAATAATCTTCACTTCGGCCTCGTCCACGACCGAATTCGGAATATACGACATAGCGGGAACACCAATGAGATACCTTTGATTCATGATATCCCAACTTAGAAAGTCCTGGAGGGGCGTATCGAATCCGAGAGTGAACGAGTAGTTCCACCCACCCATCAGTGGATACCGAGGGCGCATTTCGAGAAGACTGTGCTGAATAGCCTTGCTCCCCTTGGGTACCGATGGGCTTCGGCGGAGATGGGACGTGGAGACGTTTCCGTTCAGGTCATAAAAGTAGGCATCAGTCACCCCAGCAGGGAGGTGAAGAGTCAGCCCGCTCGTGATGTGCGGAGGCACACGACCATAGTAGTTCTGGCCTTGGTATGTAACACGAGCGAATTGGCCTTTAAGGCTGAAGGGGATCCCGAAACGCGTCAATCCATGAAGGAAAGGAGAGACATGCCGCTTACATGGGACCGGCGTTGTAAAGGTCAATCTTGTCCTCTATGTTAAGGTTGGATCCCCAGTGGCTGATTTCGGCTGAACGGCGAAGTTTCTTGACTTCGAGAACGGGGTGGTCGTAAGCGTAGTGGACCGAGACAGGTCGCTGATATGCGGAGGTAAACTCGGTGTTCGCAGAAGGTCCCACGTTATGCAAAGGTCCGTATGTGATAGTAGCGCCTGACTTGGTCACCAAGCCTTCACCGACGAACTGGTCTACACCTTCAGGTGTAGAATAGGAAAGAATCTCGGGCGAGGAGGACCTATTTACGTGTTTAGTTCCGCAGCAATGGCAATACGACGGCCGACATTGACATACTTGAGTTTAGTGCGCTGAACGAGTGTGGTGTAAGGGCTAACAATGAAGAGATCTGTCTCATATTTCAGGAGCTGAGGATCTGTTTGTGCAGCACGCTCTGGGTATGGCTGCGTCGCGTGTGTCTGGATGGTCTCGAGGACGAGATTGATCGTCCCGTTGATGGCAAGTTTTTTGGGTAGCTTAACGGCTAGTATCTGGGCACCGCTGGAAGAAATTTAGCGTCAGACTTCTTCGCGCGTGAAACGAACATGTGGGTCAACGTACTCTGTCTCGCTGTCTTCCACTACGGCAATATCGAGCGGTTGCGTTTGGCCTTTGACCTTGGCCTCTATCCAACTCGTCTTCTCCTTCTCATCCTTCCCGAGCGCGACGTGATAAAGAGTCTGACCGGGTTCGAGTGCCTTGACGGCGTATGCGGTACTGACGTGTACCAATGACCCACCGAGTTCGATAGATCGAACAATGGCTGTATTTTCGAACGCTGGGCCAGCCGAGGAAAAGGAGGGAAGCAATGAGCTCACGAGGAGCAAGGTCAGTGTTCGCCAGCGCCGTAGCATCGTAGTTTCGTTCGTGGTTCCTCTCAAGAGCGACGTGTTACTTTAGAGTTACACGCTCAAGCTGTGCTATTTATAACCTACTCGTACTCGGCTATCCAACTTGTTCAAATCCACAAAACATGAAAGCACGGGAATATACTATTGTGTACGCTAGTAGTGTACTGTCTTAACAGGCTCTAGTCTACCATTGCCAAGTTCCTGCAGGGTTGCGGAGGGGAACATCTTCGCGAACAATCCCGGCTGAAATTATCCTCTTCAACCTCATCTGACGCTTCTCCTGCTGTACTTGCTCGAACGTCTTGCCTGGCCTCAGTATCACACTCAGCCGCGAATCCGGGTGTACACGAATTCCGTATTTCCCTCGCCCGCGGGGTTCCAGACGTTTGAGCTGTTTCGGTCCTTTGCTCACCCATGCTTCGGCTACAGGTCATAATGAACGTAAGCAAAAGTAAAGGTTTCACGAGACGAAAGGCTCAAATGATGCACTCACAAACAATCAGCTTGGAAGGGTCCATGCTCTTGTACATGGTCGCGTGAAGCTTGGCAGTAACGAGCATACTCTTGATACGACCACTCGCACGTTTCTCACTGAATTGCATTTGCATAATAGCATGATCAATGGGCTTCCCGGCGATCTGCCTTCCAAGCATGTTCAGCTTCCTATGTGAGATCTTGAAGTTCGCCGTGGAGTATTTGTGCTAATAGTCGGAAATGGAGGGTCTCAAGCGATGTCCGTGATCGTCAGCAGATATAACCGCACCTCGCGTGCCGGCTTTTTCGGCGGTCTAGGTGCCTTCTCCTGCTTCTTCTTCTTTGGTGTGGACTCTTCGGCCTTTGTTTCAGCGGGAGGCGACTTTTCGAAGACTTCCTCTTGACCAGCTGGTGTGTCCTGGTGCTTCACCACACGCTCGGAGGCTTTCTTTGTTGTTGGTGTGAATTTCTCTTGAATCCATTGCATAGGATTCCAGTAGCTAGTTCATAAACATTAAAGCACCATGCTGACTCGTCGGAAATAATGACCTACGTGCGCCTGCTCTGCCATTGTGCTCCGAGTGTCTCGTGACGGGGGTAGAGTCGTAGACTGCGGCCTACATTGCTACCTGTGAAATACATTAGTTGCACAGGCCCAATGAACCCTTAGAAGTTGTGCTCACCGTGTCTAAGACCTCTCGCGAGTGAATGCATGCTTGTACTCTCGAATGCAGACAACCGAGAAATTGTGTCACCGACTCGCTCTGTCACGCGAGTTGTCACAACGCGACATCCGGTCACGCCAGTACTATTGAAAGTCCACGTTCTCGTCGAATTCAAGCACTTGCACTTGAGTTTTCGCCATTCACATCTTCCAACGCTGAGCACGACGATGCTCACTCTCGGTACTATTCTATATGTCGCTCTTCTTTTGATAAATGCCATGGCGGTGCTCAGCGAGGACCGGTTCCTTGCACGCAGTACGTTCTATTTCACTCCTCTCAATTCACTCCACTCATTTTCACCTATTTGCAAGTTGGGTGGGTATCAACACAACCACAGAACTCCAACGCTGGCTTCCAGCAACCCTATGACCAGTCCGGCTACGGTTACGCACAGCAGGATGTCGGCGTTAAAGTCCGCATAATAAACCTCATCAGTGCCGTGCGGACACTCATGCGCAGTAAGCATGCTCCAAACATGCCATTGAAAAATACGTCCAGTACTCATGTAAACAAGTCCCCCTAATAGGATTAAACCTAGTAGTCATCGTGTACGAACTGATTCTTGGTGGCTAATCATGACACTTCTACGTGCTGCCGCGTAGTGGACATTTCGCTTCACCGCCTAGCAAGCCGAGATCTGAGTATACATACAGTTCAAGTGACGACACTAAATCTATACCACGGTGCCCGCGTCCCCTAATCTTCACTATTCAGGCGTTCGTACTCCTCATTGATTTGCCTGATGAAATCGCCAGGCGTGTGTCCACCCTACGACGCGTATGAACATTATCTCCGTCGATAGATCAGAATTCACGCACCTCGCACTCATACCAAGTGCCGTCACGAACACAGACTTGTTTACCACTTATGAGGATTGTGCAGCTTTTCCTGCGCCAGAAGCGTCAAGCTTTCGTTATCACAGCCCTGGCGGCAACGCTTACTTGATTCCCAGCTGTATAGTTTGCTGAACGCTTTCCTGCAGCAGTTTGACACCTTCCTCCCCCTGTCCGTCCTTGCCGGCACACACGCTCGCCTTATCAGTCTCCCAATCAAAGCCAGCAGTCGTCGCACAGGTTACAGCCGTTTCAGGTAACCCGATCTGATCGCGTCCTTGAAAGTTCTGGCATTGCAGGAAAGGCCACCATTCCGAAGTGGGATGGTACTTGGCGACGCATAACTCGTGCACATTTCCGGCACACTCTTCCACGCCGTGCATGCACGTTACCCCATAAGCGGGGTCTGATGCATCCGGCCTTTGTGATATTAATGGAACGAGAGCCGGTGGATTTCAGGGTACGGACATACTTTGCTATGAAAGAGAGGGAGATGTCCACTTTGTTGCCGACTCTCTGAAGCACGCGGTCCCAGACCGACTCGCACAGCATGGCATCCGGACAGCGAGACATTACGCCCAGGACCACTGGAACCTTGACATCATCGGTGGGGACTATGTGGGTGTTGTCCTGCACAGTCAATGGGTATACAGCTGCGTATGCTGAGATACAGAAAGTGAAGAGCGCTAGTGCGGATAACATGGTGGTGGTATTGCTCCAAATTGCTACCGCTTCATTTCCCTCGATCTGATTGAGATGTCGTCATGATTACGTAATCAGACTGTGAAATACTACCGCTGGCTGCACGCTACTGGGAGTTGCTGGGTGCATTGAGATCCTACTTGGCGAAAATGCGAAATGGCACGTATTGAAATATGGATACATACATGCCGATGGTGGACGGCGCTGGTCTGGAATGAAAACAACGAGGAGAGGCACTACACTTCTTGTGACTGAGCAGTGTCCCACCACTTTCTAGCTTCAGCATCGTTCATCGGGGGTGTGAAGTAACGACACCGTGATTGAAAGGCTGTGGTAGGCATGTGAGAAGCATGTTCTAAACAGAAGAGAGATGCGTAGGATGTAGGCATGCAACTACCTTCGAGAGACCGCTTTCGTATTATCTTTTCAACCGATAATTCATTGTGCACCTGGTTTCTCTGAATGCCAGCCCATCAGCGGCGGTTATTGACGGTAATGAAAGTTCCTTGCTTCTTACCTTCACCTCGTCGGCAAATAGCTCAGCTTGTGTCTTCCTCTTAGCCCTGGCATCGCCCTCGAGCCCATCAAGGAGCTTGTGCTTCTCGGTCATGGACTGATCCACAACATTCACACAATAATCCACAATTTCCGCTCGCCGCTTCCAATTCTCTGGCACGATCGATATCGAAGTGAACTCAGACGACCCTTGAGAAAGCCGAATCTGAATAACTCACCAAGGAGTTCTTTCCACACATAAGCACACGCCTGGTCTTGTATACTGCCTTTTCCACTAGCCCCTTCGCGATCTCGATCGCGGAATTGTGCGTTTGAGCGATTCAACCGCATCGTAATAGTGTCATCTAGTCTGCGGTATTCTCTGAGAAGGTCTTCAAAAGGAATGAGCCACCACAGGCAATGCAGGTTAAACGGTGCAGACCTTTGAATAGGCTAAGGTTATGACATGTCGACGGCGCAACATGCACCAGCTGGGGCGTTAGTGAAGGGGCTTGGATTGCAAGACTCCCTAGTGGTGGAGAAGATTTAGAAGGCATTGTTTTCTATGCCGGCATGCCGAACTGCCAATCATGGGCTCTGACGTGGCGGTGTCCTTCTACCCCGAAAAGGAAGGCGCGGTAGTTCAGGTGGACGGTTTCAAGTTTGACAAGCAAGGTGTCAGGTGTGTTACAGGGGGGATTAGGTCGACCGCCGCCGGAGAACTTTGACCATTGAAACGGGATCAAACCGTGTCCTGATATATGGTCATGATCGGGGTGTGAAGTAATTATTATTATTTTCGGGGCGTCTCTTGGTCGCCATTCTAGCGATCACTCATTTGCGATCTGTCAGGCAGACTCATCTAAGACCACAATGATACAGTGTTTCCGCCGGGTGTTACCGGGAAGAAAGGGCCCACAATGATATGAGATGATATGGCAGTGTTCAGGCTCATTGTTGAAACATATATCTCCGCCACTAGAAGTCATTCATCGCTTCTGGGCTTGGCTTTCTGATGGTGAGCTGTCAACAGTATTCTGAGATTGGAATAGGCATCAGAAAGCCCTGGACAAACAAGGTAGGTCTGTCTTCATATACGCATAACCGTTGCTTTGTTTTCTGCCGAGCACAAAATATATCCATTTCACTGGAGTTAGCAGACATCGCAGCAACGTATTGATCCGCTCAGGACCCTTTTTCGAGCAGGTCGCAGTCATCACGTGGGTCAAAGTAGGGTAAATCCCCGATCTCTGCGGAAGTTCCCGCCTCCACATGTGTGTGTGTGTATACGAATATACATTCCGAGGGATCCACTGGGGTCCACTGCGTCGTTAGAAGGCTACAGGGTATAAAAGATCGAAAGGGGGTCGTAATATAAACAGGTATGAAGAGGGGAGTTTAATCCCCATACATAATTACGCGCCCCGGAAGCAAAGAGCATGCCCAGACTTGAAGATTTACGGATACATATGGGGTTCCTGACAATACATATGAAATACCACACCTCCAATGAAATCCACAGTAGTCCAAAGTCCAAAGATCTACTGGTCCGAGCCACTTATAAACGTGAATGGACGTACAGGATCGGTACTAGTGCTCTCTTGCGTGGATGAGCCAGCTTTGTGTTTCTTCTTAGATTGCCGTGGAACATATCCGTGCTCCTCCACCATGTGACGGTGTCGTCGAGCGGGATCTTTGAAAGCCATACCGCACCCGTAGCGGCACACGTGAGGTGTAGAACCAGTGCTGACAAGGTTGGAAATTTAGGGCGGTGGCTACAGGGGTGGTCAATACGTACTGGCCATGCATGTGGGTGTCTAGCGATGTCTTTTGTGGGAAACCTTTCTTGCAGACCTCGCAAATGAAGGGCCTGAGGGACAATGAGACGCTACGTCGCCGCAAAAGTCAAGGTACTTACTTGTATCGTAGATGGGTAGTCTCGACGTGACGTTTGACAAGCTGCTTCTTGGAGGTATATTCACAAGTTGGTTTTGTGCGATCATCGGGCGTTGGCCACATACACTGCCATTTTCTGGTGGTGCCGTCGGGGGACAATGTCGGTCGCGCGTATCGCTCCCACGCATCTGCATCGTTGCGAGGTGATTGACGTCGGATGGTAGGCTGAGTTGATGTACCGATCTCGCTAGCTTCGCTGACCTGGGGACTTCCTTCTCGCGACGTCTTCAGTTGGTCATCCTCAGAGGACGTGATCGAATTGTGTGTGGATGATGCCCGTGTCAGCTCTGCGGCAAAAAACCGATTGGGCTGGTGAGGGGTGTGTGCATCATGTTGCCTGGAGCTTTGGCCAGATTGGGGACGCGATTCTTTGTCCGAAAGTTGTACCTGGCTGGAGACAACTTAGTAAGACAACATGTTGAATATGGCAGACGTGCCTCATCGGTTCGACGTTACTTCTAGAAGAGGAAGTCCGAATGGGTGATCCACTACAGTAGAGGCGATTGATAAGCTCCTGAAGGAGTGAGCGCAGGCCAACCTACCGCTCGTCGGGTGAGGTGCTTTGCCGCTTCTGGGGGAGCATATTGGTGGCAGAGCGGTCATAATGTGTTAATGCCGGAGAACTGATGCAGATCGATGAATAACATCATTTAGTAATAGCAGAGAAGAACGCACGAAATGATAGGTGAATCATGCAGGTTCTGTGTAGAGCTGGTTGACGCCGACCGCGTGGGGTCTCTGTTGTCGTAGTTGACGTAAATGACAGGTGGGTGGCTCATCTGTGAGGCTGCCTGAAAACCTGGCCACATGTAGGTCGCAGTTGGTGAATTAAAGACCGATAGCGAAACAGGGTAAGAGGGTTGTTGCTGCAGACCGTCATTATTAGTCCGGGGCTCTGCAAGGGAGGTTGTCGTAATACGATGTCTTATGACCATGTCCGGATGAGTGCTTGGTCAACCAGGTATGCACAGAAAAGTACCTAGAAGTTGGTTTGTCTCTGAGATGTGCGTGCTCTGCTGGGCTCCAAGACCTGAGAGGCGGTAACCGACGGTCATGATCGAGATTGGTTCCCTCACGAGAAAAAGGTGGCAGAACATGTTGAGGCCTGCTGTACGCAGCGAATATATTACAATCATATTCCGATCAACAAATCACCTAGAAGAAGCAGAAAACACGACGAACTTTGATGCCGCCTTGAAGGTGCATTCCGGAACGTCTGGCTTTTCCGTTAATGGAGGGGATCGGCGTCGGTCGGTTGCGGCGGAATAAGCCGGATGTTTCTCTCCACTTTCCGGTGACGGTGACTCCATGTCTCCCTCCCGCCTTTCGGAAACGCGATCCGTCTGGTTCTCTTCGGAATTTGGAGAGTCAGAAGCCCTAGAGACGATGAATCAAGCCAAGTGGCGAGAACATGTGGCGTCAGCAGAGGCGCAACACAAACGATAAGCGAGAACCAGAGAGGCAATGCGCAGGAGCGAATGCAATGTACGCATGGCACGACGACAACGAGGAATGGTACGACGTCGCGCGCGTTCTGTCAACGCATCCATGACTCCGACAAAGAAAGGGTGGGCGCTATTACTTGCCATAGATGTTTTTTGGCTTTGTCGAAACGCTCATCGGCTCCGGAAGGCGGCAGGGACGATGCTGACGCCATGACGACTTGTTGAGGGACAGGGGAAGTTAAAACGACGCTCAGATTTCGGTTGAAGGGGGGAGAGGATTTAAAGGCACAAAGGGACCTATTTTCCGGTGGTGATTTTGCACATTGATATACTACCCGATCAGCACTAAATCGAGTTTTCCCAGTCTGAGCGAAATATGTATCT
This sequence comes from Chalciporus aff. trinitensis, assembly GCA_038089015.1. Taxonomy (NCBI): domain Eukaryota; kingdom Fungi; phylum Basidiomycota; class Agaricomycetes; order Boletales; family Boletaceae; genus Chalciporus; species Chalciporus aff. trinitensis. Next base: position 4,203 of record JBBPJZ010000390.1, on the reverse strand, counting down.
GGTCGGAGATCTGAAATTGCTTGCGTCGGGTGTCTGGACTCGACGCTCGCGGGATATACAACAAACCAAGCCTTGACCTGAAAAGTGCACAGGTCGTATGTGGGAAAGTGACCGGGGGCGAGCGTCACGGTGTCAGACAAATATCATATGAAGGACATCGAATGTGGGTCCGAGGGCCATATCGATTAAACGACAACCGAAATATATCTTACGTACGCACAACCGTCCATTCACCACAAGGCACCTGTCAGGACAACGTGACGAACATCTGATGATTGAAGTAACGGACCTAATTAGCGCACTTTGCACTCTGGTCGACTTTGTCAACTCCACGAAAACACGGACTTGCGACCGGGTCTCAGACGGAACAGGCAAGCTTACGGACACCGGAAGTTGGTCATAATGCAAGTGCAAGTGCATCATTTCGGAGCAAGACACAGCAGACTACAACAATGGTCGGGGTTTCTACGTTTTCAGAGTTTGATATTTGCCAAGGGCCTGTACAAAAATAAGTAAAGTTGCCGGTTTTGAGACAGGCATTACTGTCAGCCTGTGATGACCCCGACAGGTAAGCTGTATCAGACAAATAATCTCGATGGACTTGCCTAAAAATAATTAAAGGGCAATGTCGTATGACAGCGTTTCACTGGTGTTCATTGTCGGAGGTCGAGCTGGCCTAGACGTCCGATGTGGCAGCCGTGTTGTTGGCTTCTCCCACATCGCATTGGAGCAAATTCATGTCCGTTACGGGAGGAAACAAAGGGTGAACTAGTGGTGGTGGCATTTCCCGAGGTCGACCAGATCGGCGTAGGGGTTTCATTGGCCTATCCACTTCCATATCATCGCCACTTGAGTCTGCTGCCATCATTTCTCCTCGATCTTCAGATTGCTCATCGGGGAGAAATATGACTGGGAGTTCGTCATCATCATGAGCATCATTGGTTGCGCGTTTGCGCTTGGAGGGGGAGTCAAGAGGAGTGTATTTGCCGGGGAATGACGAGAAGACTTGGCGAGATGCTTCGTGTGCGGGGAGTGGGAAAGGAGACGCGGGTATAGAGGACGGTGCCTGTTTCAAAGATGACGAGGAGGGAGTTGTGGGAGATGAAGACGGGGGACTCAGATAACCCTCCGTGACCGCTATGAAACAGGTTGGAGGATTTGTCAGACGCGTCGAGGATAAAAATGAAGGAGTGTACTCTTTCTTGCACGCATGGACGCGGCGCGAATGCTGGCCGCCAAGTCGTCGGAGAGGCTGTATTTGGGTAGGTTTAATGGGGGTAACAAAGTTTCACGGCCACGACTCACGCATCACTCCTCTGGAACTGAGAAGCGAGTCTGGTCGCATGGTCGTCGTCTGTCAGGATACGTTTTACGGGTGAGGGGATCATTTCATCGAAGAGGCGTGCTGGTGCGTTTAGATATAGTTTATGTTTGGTCAAGAGGGATCATGTAAGCCAAGCTAGATCAAGCTATTAAGCCAGTACGCGATTTGGAAACCTGCGTGCAGACTTGCGCACGTTGACAAAGTAGTTCGGTCGACAAACGGAGCACAGTAAGTACTACCGTCGCATACGACCGCGGACCTGATCGCAGACGCCGTTGATGATGAAACAAACACCAGGACGTAAGTGCTCAAGAAGGATTGGCCGGGAAAAAGGATAAGACTACTGTCAGAACTGAGAGTGGGAGAATTCAAGATAGATATTCCGAGAGGGCGCTTGTGAATCCACAGCTCCCGGTTTGTCTGATGTCGGACGACTTACAGCAATAAATGACAATCAATTGAGCAGGGAATTTATATATATATATATATATATAAAACAAAAGAGGGCGGACTCGTAGATACAGTGACCTAGTGTGACGTGACAGATGCAGTGGCTGAGCAACAACGTGAGAGTTTCGGCATCTGCATCTCCGCTCGGGAAAGTTACCGGATAAGGAAATTGACAGAGAACGTTGTCGTCGTGTTTCCACTTACTACTGAGTCGCAGTACTTGAGTTGAGCAGAGTGCGCCAGTTGGCGTCGACGCCGCAGAGTCTGTCAAAGACAGTCAGTCGACTATGGTCCCAAATCATGGCCTCCTCCTCCCCATCACCCTCCTCGTACTACAGGCACTCGCCCAGTCAATCCCAACAAACATGCCCGTACCTCCCCTCCAGTGGCTCAATATCACTGGCCTTCTCGGCGGCACATCCGCTCCTCCTCTCAAGTACCCTTCTATAGGCTACGATGACACAACACGCACTGCCATAATATTCGGCGGACAGTCTGCAAGTGGAATACCAACCGCTCAAACTTTTCTGTTCGTCCATCTCTTCATTCCCCGTCCTCCCACTGTCCCTCATCTCTTCCCGCAGCATCGATCTCGGCATAAATCAATGGGTACCACCCAGTCCTCAGTCTGATCTCCCAATGACACCACCTCCTGCAAGATACATGGCCATCAGCGGCGACGACTTCTCTTCAAGCTAGTCAGTCACCCCTCTTTTCTCACATCCATTTATCTTCTCACCTACACAACAGTCGTCAAGCTCACCTCATCATCGGTGGAAAAGGTGCCAATGGTCCATTGTCCGATGCTTGGGTTTGCCCTTCCTCTCTTCCCTCTCCTCTCCGCTCATCATCACCTAGGAATTTGACTACATCAACCAATTCTGGTCCGAGGTCACCATCTCCCCTGGTTCCCCTCCTCCAAGATGGAGCGCATCCGGCGGTAGAGATTACCGTACACCCTACGACATAGTCACGACCAACACCACGTTTTATATGTCTGGTGGTACCGATGGCCAGTCAATGTTCTCCCTAGACGAAGTCTGGGAGTTCAACATGACTGGTGCTCTTTCCTCTAATCTCGCAACCGGTCATATCAACGGAAGCTGGTCCCTGCGAAACCTATCTAACATCTTTAGCTCTCCCGCCTACAGCGTCAACCAAGCTTCCTCTGTCTTGGGAACGTCTGTTATCTCCGTCAGTGGATGCAATACCACCTCTGATGCAAATGATACATGTGCCGAACCAAATTCCTTTGTTTTCAACGCGGGTCTCTCCCCTTCTGGGATCTCTCCTCCTGGTTGCCCTGCCCCTAGATATGGTGGTACACTCGCTTTCAATCCTTCCCAGGCATCATCTGCTTTCGCAACCCAGGTTTTCCTGCTTCTCGGCACTTTCGACTCTTCCTACTGGAATGATCAAGGTGGACTTCAACACGGCGAAGTTGCAGTCTTAGACACCTCGACCGGCTCATGGAGTAGGGTCCTCCCCGCAGGTGACCCAGGGACGTCCGGGATACCTGCTTACCCTACTCCCCGCGAGGGAGCAGTCGCATATTCCTTCTCCCAGACTCTTGTTGGAAGTAATCGCCAGGGTGCTGCAGACACGATTGTATTTGGTGGTCAAGATGAGAATGGCAACTATCTCAGTGACGTGTGGATTCTCAGGGCTTACAACGGAGTTGTCACACCCTCTAATTCTTCCTGGGGTGCCCCAACTGGGGGGCTTCAAACTGGTTTAAACGCCAACGGTGCCGGGGTAACTGTTCAGTACTTGACCCAATGTGCGACCAATTTGAGGCCGCCTCCGTCAGCGACTTCGACGGGAAGTGGTCCCACAGCCACATCTCCTTCAACCGTCTCGTTTGGCACTTACGACGTTTCTCTGGTACACAAGCTCACCGCACCGCTCTCGATCGCCCTTCTTCTTCCTGCCATTCTCCTCGTACGACTTGCGCTACCAGCAGCAAGGGCCAGTCGTCCATCCCGTCCCAATCTCCCCCTAATTTATTTGGCTTCACTGATTGCCCTCGCCGCGTATGGCTTGGGACTCGCCGGTCTCATCACATCCTTTACTACCGTGAAATCCACTGTGGTGGTAGTCAAGCGTGCTACTTCCAGTGGTGCACTTCAGACCGGGCACGGCATAGCTGGACTGATATTCTGTGTCGCCCTCTATTTCGTAATACCTTTTCTTTATTTCCTTTCTTCATGTGGATTTGTACGCCGCCGCCCCCCAAAAGAAGTCGTCGATCACTCCGAGGTCGCTGCCTCTCGCAACAACTCGGTGGATACAGCAGAGAAATTGGCATCCACTCCCGCTCCGCAACAGACTCATTACCCCCCTTCGCCCCCAGAATCACCACGAGCACGGCTACATTCTTGGGGTGGCCCGAGTTCATGGCTGGGAGAAAAACATACCATAAGCAGTAC
>JBBPJZ010000389.1:0-21354 GCA_038089015.1 Chalciporus aff. trinitensis | reverse complement strand
TCGCTCTCCTTTCGGCCGCACCCGGCTCGGCCCCTATCTTGTCTTCATGGCCGCGACAATCAATGGATACGAGGGCACTGGTCGTTCTCTCTCCCTGAAACTTATCCAGCAGCTCCGCGAGAGCACGCGCCCTTCCTTAACCAGAGATTCCACGGATATAGCTACTGAAACCGTTTCCACCTCCCTAAAACCCGGTACGAGACACTCCAACGCCCCCAAAACGCGTACACTACGCGAAATAAAACTCGAGACACCAATCCGTTACGGCTCCGGTGACAAAATCGAGAAATGGCTGAACAGCATCCTCTGTCTCGATGCGACTATCTCACCCAAGTTAGCTGTCGCCCCCGCACAGGGATGCCCACACCCATCGACGTGCGAGCTGTACTATGTCTCACGGGATACCCTGTTCAGTTATCATCCTGCTTCCGAGATATTCCTACAACGGATGATGGCACTTTACGTCGCTTCTCATTACAAAAACCAGCCCAACGATCTTCAGCTCATGTCGGATGCTCCCGCGCACCACCTCTTCGTCCTCCTTCCACCTCTGAAGGATGACGAATCCCATCTTCCCGAACCGCTTGTCGTGCTTCAGGTCGCCCTCGAGGGTAACATTAGCAAAACTGCCATTATGGAGGGCCTGAGTAGAGGTCTGAGAGCGGGTGGTGATATGATTCCCTGGATCGTGGCTCAACAATTCCAGGAAAGTAAGTTCGGAATGCTGAGTGGCGCTCGGATAGTGAGAATTGCCACACACCCCGATTATTCCAACGTGAGTGAAAACGTTTTGGTGCTTTCTGCGGAGGTCCAGAAATATTCTCATGCAATTTAGATGGGGTACGGTGCACGGGCTCTGAAAGCTTTGAACTCGTTCTATAGCGGAGAATACTTCAACGTTTCCGAGAATGCTATGTCTGACGAGCCATCTTATCCTGACGCCTCGGCAATTGACCCTGTAAGTTCATTTTCGCACTCCACCCCTTGGGTACCAATGATCAACTTGTAATCCTGCAGAATATGGATCTTCAGACTGACCATCCGACGGTTCGTCCAGCCACGTCAATGCCCCCGTTACTTCAACGTCTCTCGGAGAGGAAACCGGAGACCCTGGATTATCTAGGCGTGTCTTATGGTCTGACGCCTCAATTACTAAGGTAGAGTATCACCAGGTTATTTTCGACTCTCCCCGCCGTCGTTTTGGATTCAGCGATGGGTAACTCTAACGCTTGTCGAACAGGTTCTGGAAACGTGGTGGATTCGTTCCCCTTTACCTTCGGCAAACTCAGTCTGAGCTTACCGGCGAACACACGTGCGTAATGGTCCGGGGGCTGAACAGCTCTGCTGAGGGTGACCTGGAGTGGCTGAGCGAGTTCGCCAAGGGTAAGTTGAAGGATGACTATTCATGGACTCGTCCGCGAATGCTGACAGCGTCCTTCAGACTTCAGACGACGTTTCCTTTCTTTGCTCTCCTTCAAATTTAGAGAGTTTGGCAGTGTGACGGCGTTGAGCGTCCTCGAGGCTGCGAATGCTGGGGCAAAGAAGGGGAGTGGAAACGGCAGTTCACGAGGTGCGTGCTATGATGCAATTTCAGTCTCATGTCCCTGATCATCCCCATAAAATGCACGCAGTGATCACTTCTCCCGAGCTTTCTCTACTCATGACACCGTTTGATCTCAAACGGCTGGATTCTTACGCTAATAACATGGTCGACTATCATGTCATCCTTGACTTACTTCCCTGCGTGGCCTCTCTCTACTTTGACGGACGCCTCGGGGACGATGTGAACCTATCAGCAGTGCAAGCGTCCATCCTCCTTGGAATGGGCCTTCAAAGAAAGTCGATCGAAGAAGTGGAGGTAAATGCGATTACGAACACAAGCCACCGTTATCTGACGGCTAGTCGTTGACAGAAAGAGCTGTCTCTACCTGTCTCACAAGCACTGGCGCTGTTCAACAAGCTGATACGGAAGATTAGCAAGAAGTTAACGGATATCCAAAAGGAGGCCATAGGCGTGGACATCCCGATTGTACTTCCCAGCAAGAACAGTGCCGAACCACGCGTCGTCATGGGTGGCGAGGCTCACGACGGCGACGACGATGATGGGGGAGCGCAGCTGGCGTGGAAACCCATCGAGACGAGCGTTGAAGACGAACTCGACGAAGCTGGGGATGAGGTTACGACGGCCATGCGCGAAAAGCAACGCGCGATGATCGACTCGCTTGATTTAAGCAAGTAAGTTCGTCTGTTCGTAAGCCCTCTTTTTGTCATCCATCACGCGCGAGTGATCAAAACACCCTTGATCAAGTCCCACTTTGTAATAACTTGTTATGCAAGCAACTAGCAGACTGACATTGGCCCTGTAGGTATGCCATCAACGATACCGCTGGCGATTGGAATGCTGCAGAGGCACAGGTGACTCGACTCGCACAGGGAAAGGGAGGGGCGACTGTCGTGAGCATCAAGGGTGGAGCAGTTGCTGGTCAAAAGAGGAAAGCGGAATCGGGGGGAGATGAAAAGGGATCGAGCGGGGGTGGAAAGAAAGCTACTCGGAGGGGTAAGAAGGCAAAACAGTAGTGCGACTGGTGTCTGCGTCAACTATTGAGTGGTTCGGCAGACGCTTTCTGCTGAGTAGACCGTTTACCACAGCCCGAAGTGTGAGTAGCGGGATGCGGCATCACCACTCCACGCGGAGCGCTGGCCCTTGCATGGCTCCACACCATCCGTCAACACCAGTGGAGGACAAGCTTTGTCCGTGCAGACGGTGCCGGTGAACGGGGCCCAATGCCGGCGATAGTGCGATACTTGGAATCAGTCCACGCGAACTGCTGAGACTTCGTTGACAAAGTACAGTTGGACTACGACATCCACTGATCCAGGACAGCAAGTTGATTCGACTCACTCCCAAGTCCGACCTTTGGTGTTTTAGTGGCTCTACTGGCTCCCTCCAACCAGACCTTCGTGATCAGGGTCTGCTGTTACAAATATTGTTGGTCAATAAAACTCCGGACCTCCGAAGGAGGGTGACCCGAAAGACGTTGCGATGGTACAAGTACATATGTAGCAGCAAGTAAAAGTAAACCCGGACACAAATACTCTTCCCCAAGGGTTATCTTGTCACACAACCTCTATCCCCCCCGCAGGCGAAGAACTACCCAAGGCATATCAGCATAATGCTAGGACGGCGAAAGCAGATGACGTTTACCAAGATGCAACGTGCTCTCTTTCGACACATTATAGTCTGCCAAAATCTTTCCAGGAGCTAGTTGCTTTCCGGCATATAGGATTCGCTGTTCGTCTGGAGGAATTTGTGTCTTTTCTTCGATTTTCTTCATCAGACTTTCAACAGAATCAGCCGGTGACACCATCAACGTGATCGTTTTGCCGGCGAGGTTTTTGACGAAGATCTGGACCTCGGACTGATCCATTCGCTGGTGAGCGGCCGGCTTTGGCAAGGCATTTAGGCGGCCGGGCGGAAGCGCTACAAGGATCGCCGTGTCGTCACAGGACAAGCTAGTGATTGGGATCGCAAGATACGCACAAAGATGAACGGTGTTTCCCTGAGCCACCCCATAGTCTTCCAGCGTCGCATCGTCCTGAAGCAACTGTCCAGAGTACATCAATCGTTGCTCTTGAACGTCCACCTTTAGGACCTCTGAAATCGCCTGCTTGAGCCGAAGAACCAGGCTGCTTGGATTCATGAACAGCTCAAACTTTTGGTCTTGAATAGTTTGGATCGTCAGTTTGATCTCCCCCGGATGCATCATGGCTAGCACATCTGTTTTGACTACCTTTTGTCGAGGTAGCCCAGGACCGTCGTCCGAATCATCGATGCTAGGAAGCGGAGCCGCCTGCAGTTGCATGCCACCCCTCAGGCGAGGACCTGAAGCAAATCAGCAATTTTCGTTAGAAATTGGCAGTCGGTTTTGCCTACAGATGCTGATGGTACAACCGTCGCTGATATTCGCGCTCGCGAGCGTAGCAGAACCGGAAAAATCACGACCAAGGAATGTAAGCCTCACATCCTCCAAGCTAAAAGGTGACGGGCTAGACAGACAGCCATCAGAAAACAAGCCAGTGTGGGTTGCGATCGGATTACCAGACGGCATCAAGGACCCTACGTTTGAGTGTGTTCGCAGTTTCGTCTGGAGACGACTGAATTGTGAGGCTAGATCCGTAAAAGCTGTCGACGAAAAGTTGCATGGGGTGTAGAATGTTGGGCACGTACTAACTTACCACGAGATCTAATGGCTTATGGAGCTTGAAAACGCGCTATGCACAGCAAGCCACAGCCCTTACCCTGACGATGACCAAGGACGGCAGAGGGCTCTGGTTGGGGTCGCCGCCATCATGATAACCGGAAGATTGTATTTAGCGCCAGGCCCGTGTACAAATTCTTGACACCGTTCAAATCGTGATTTCTGAAGATCTATTCTCGCGGGGTCCCTGCCTCAAGGCCTCATGGGACGCACTGAGTAATATATTGGTAGGGGAATCGATCTGATCGCATTCAAGTTATAATAAACTATAGCGCCGTATCTTCAAAGTATTCTTGCTCAACGCAACGTGTTGCCTCAAGGAGTTCATTTTCTGATGGCCCCTGAAGGCCAAACTTTGAATTTTGAAATTTCAAGTGCCGTTAGCAATGAACCTGTTTGTCGTAACCTGTGCACGTTTCTCATGTCCGCTTGCCACTTGGTCACTGGGGTACGTTGGGCTGTGAATCGCATGTTTCCCTGAAGCACGACGCGATCCGATGCTACTCAGGCTGTACATATCCAATGATTTCTTTGTCAAGGGTCAAGGCGCTCTGAAAGAGCACGGCGGCATCGATAACCCCACCGCCCAGGCAATCACAGCAAATTTACTGCCGAACCGGTAGTAGCTCAGTCAAATTATTCATAGGGGTCACAGCGTAACTTGTGCACGCTCTTCGAGTTTTGTTCAAGTTCCTCAGCCTTACATCCCCCATGGATTCCGAACGGCGACTCTCTCAGTTTCCCCTCGTCCGCTATGTCCCTGCTTCGGATGGGAAGCACCTGGCTCCCACTGTATCATATATCAATGGGAAGGCTTCTGTGCAGAACGTCTATCTTGAGCCGCACAACGCCTGTTGCGAGATCTGCAAGGTCGATTTCGACCCACCACTGGCATCAGGAAACCCGAGCTCATTCCCGCCATCTCCCGCAGACGACTTGGCTGAAGAGCCCCCTGTCCTTTTACGGCTTCCCTGCTCCCACGTTTTCCATGTGAGTCGTTCCGTCCTGTAGCCTATGGATGCAATGATAGCTGAGCAAATGCTGCTATCTTTTGTAGAAGGAATGCATTCGCGTCTGGCTTGTGACAGAGGGGCACACGAAGTGCCCAGTGTGTCGCGATGATGTCTACCGTCATCCCACTTCGAGCTCCGAGTCATTGCCGCCGTCGCATCCGCCGAGAAGGGTCCCAAGTGATCCTATACCAATACCTGCAGCGCCAGTGACCCCACCACAGCCATCATCTCCTGGAAGGGATACGATTCCTGTACGCTCGCTGCCTCCGCCTGAGCAGGTGCCCAAGAAAGATCGACTGAAGATTTTTACTCGCGTGAAAGATTTGTGGAAGCACCGCTCGAGAGTTGGCAAGTAAGGGTGATGATGGCTTGTTGGCATGCTTTCAGGGTACATGTACTCGGTACCAGAAATTGACAATATATGACTGCCAGGTGTCGTCACCTGAGTCGTCATTGAAATATTGAACTCGTCGCGGACAACTGGTCGTAAACTATAGCGTTACAGAACATGAACACTAGGGCATAGCAGCCACTGGAACTGGCATACAAGTACAAGCGAATCAACTCGTAGTGGTCGCGATGAGATACCGGAGTCAAAAGTAACTTGAAGTACTGATAACCGGTCATCCTACAGCACAACGATCTCAAAACTGCCTCTGTGGAAGGGGCGCAAGACCTGGAGGACCAACATGCCATGACTTGAACTGCGTATCATGTCCCGCAGGCTCCTCCTCCGAGTCGACACTCAATGAACCAATAGACGACTGATCTTCCGAATCGTCATCCGTTTCCAAACTGTAATAGCTTGTTGCGGGAGAAGACAGCGACGAGGAATCAGGTGTTGGCTCCCTCACAGGCACTTGGGCCTGAGCATTCTCGACGAACTCGAAAGTGATCTTTCTTGGGCCTCCACCGGTGCTCTTGGCGGTGAGCATGATCGTCATGTTAGCTGGGACGTCGTTCCCGAGCAGCTTCTCTGCAAGCGGCACCAGAATATCTACTCGAATGACCCTTTCCAACCTCCGTGCCGTACCAATACGGTGATACGCAGCTTGGAACTCGAGATGACCCAGGGCCGAATCGTGGACGTAGAGCTGAAGGTTGATCGCCAACAGCCGTTTTCGTAGCTCCTCTAAGCGAGCGTGGATGATGGCTCTCAGAGTGGCTGTCCCCATGCGACGCTACGAAAAATGAGCAGCGGTAAGGATTTGGGGGCATAAGAGACGCACGAAAACAACCACTTGGTCAAGCCGGGTGAGGAATTCTGGGGGGAAAGCCTTTTCGATCTCGTTCTGAAAGTGCTCCCGCTCCCCTTGTTCTGTCATGCGGGGCCGAAGTGTTGATTGGCCAACGCTCGCTGAGATGATGACGATGCAATTCCTAATGAACACAGGTCATACAGGGGGAGGGAAAAAGCCAACCAGGCTGCTTACGTGAAATCCACTACATTCCCGTCACCATCTCTAAGGATTCCCTCGTCGAGGATGGTTTGCATGATGGTTCGGAATTGTTCGCAACCCCTCTCAATACTTAGAATGACGATCGGGTCAAGTAAACTGGGGGGACCACAGAACGAAATCAACTTACTCTTTGATGTGTACGATAGAGAAGGGTTTCCGCTTGACACACTCGGTGAGTTGGCCACCGTGATCAAATCCTGTGCACGAGGGTGTGCCAATCTAAGTAAGACGACTTAGTCAATGTACTCCTACGGTCTACGACACTCACAAGACGTATGATCTGATGCGGTTCAGCATAGTCACTTGCATTGATGCGCACCAATCTACCGGCTTGGCGAAGAGCGATGTCGACAAGCTCAAAAGGTAATGAGACCGATTTTCAAACTCGTGGAACCCTGCAAAGCGTACCTCCTTGACTAATAGCGTTTTACCGGACCCAGATGGACCTCCAAAAAGAAAAGATGCGATGGGTTTGTGCGGATTTTTGAGGCCAGCCCACAGGCATTGGACAGCATTTGAAACCGTCTCAACGGCCTCGGGTTGACCAATGACCTCGTTCACAATATCAGGAGATTGCTGTGAACAGAAACTGTGGAAGCTCACCACTTTACTCAACCTATCCGCGACGTGAACAATATCGGACGACTCCAGGACTTCGGCCTCTGGAATAAAGGTGTAATAAGAAGCTATCCTGGCGACCATTTTCGACGAAATAGGTTCAGGTGCGGGCTTGTCTTGAGCCTCTTCTAAGTTGATAGCACCAGATTCTGTCTGTTGGAGCCGGTCAAGGATTTCTTCTTCCTCAATACTAAGATTTTGAACCGTTTCGATGGCCTTCTGTTTTTCGTCGTCGTCTTCAAAGTCACTGCGAGAAGGATAAGGGGAGATTGAGGACGCAGAGCGTCAAGTGGTCCGTACCCAGCTTCAAAGCGATCTTCCATGGCCTTGATTTTCTGGCGCGTCTCTTCCAACTTGCGTTCCAATATTCGAAATGTCTTTCTTGCGGAACGGAAGTCCTCGATTGCCCTGTCTACTTTCTGTAGTTTCCGCCGTGCTTCGATCAACTTCCTCTCGCTCTCCTCATCAAATTCACGCTAGGTGGAGGTGGTCTGTCAGAATATTCAAGGTAACTGCAGAAACTGCGTACCTCCAGAGAACGCATGTTCATTTCCATCACGGTTTTCTTTCTCTGTAGCTTCCACAGTCCTTCGGAATGCGCACTTCTCTGGAGGGTAGCGTAGGCACATGTCTCGTCAATCAGGTCTATTGCGGAATCAGGTAGCCTGGAATAGAAATAAGCACGTATAAAGTAAACTGCTTCAGCTACCCGAACCGTTTGTGTGCGAAAAATTGAGCGGCGATTTTAGTCGCGCCTAGGAGAGCCTCGTCAAGAATAGAGACTTTGTGGTACGTTTGTAGAGCGTCCTTAATTCCGCGTAAAATTTCTATGGTTTGAGCTGAACTGGATTCGCAGACATAGATCTAGTTAATAGGTGAGTATGCGGCCTGAGATCATCCTCAGCCACGCACGGGAGAAAATTGGCGCGCCAGGGCCCCGTCCTTTTCGATGTTCAAGCGGAAATCTTCGACAGTAGAGCAGCCCACCACTCGTACTTTGCCTCGCATCAGAAAGGGCTTCATGATGGTAGCAGCATCCCTTGAAATGAAGTCTATTAGACCACCCAAATGGACACAAACTCAAGGCCACTCACAGTCCCGCCCCGTCACTGCGGTAACCACCTATTGCTATTTGGCTAAGGTTGTCCATAAAGATGATAGCCCTTATCCCTCTTTCTTCATGCTGTGCGATTTCTGCAACACGGTTTAGATAGTGACTACATGCTATAAGAATTCATTACCATCGAGCATTCTCTTCACAATCTAACATTTATGTTAGTTTCAGTCTCACCATTGGATAGTTGGCCTGACCTCCTCATAAGCAGATTTACATGCTGTGCTTGCAAGAATGGAGGCAAGATCTAAATCGAACACCCGGGCGACGACAGGTTCCGGAACTCCAGCACTAATTTCTCTACCTAGAAGCTATTCAGTTAGCACGCGCGTGCAGGCCTAGTGCACCATCACCTTTCAGGTTTCCTTCGACCAGTCGAAGGGCCAAGCCTTCCGCTATAGCGGTCTTTCCAACACCAGGATCTCCTGTGCTCCAGTCTGATCAGTACTATGGCTAAGAAGCCTCGTCAATGCTCATACCGAGAAGTACTGCACTGTTCTTTTTGCTGCAAGCCAGGGTAAGAAAGACTAAACAGGAGAGATAATACACACCATCTAGAAAGGATGCATAAGAGACGTCGCATCTCGTGGTCCTATAAAGATATTGAGCACTGCCAGTGGGGTCCGCAAGAGAAGACATTACCCTTCCGACGAGTGGATCAATTGGTTCGTCACGATCTTTTTTATCTTGGACAAGCTTTGTCATATCGATTGCCCAACTGCGACACCGTTACACACCCAATAACTCGGACGAAGGTAATACAGAATGCTTACTCGCTCAATATGGGAAACAGGGGGGGCTCCGAGGGTTCCAAAACACACAGAGGTCTCAGCGTTTTCACAATGAAGGAGATGTTTGGGATGTCCTCTGGCTTGATTAGATGTCGCTTGTGGATGAGAACACGCAGGAGCTCCTCACGCTCGAGAAGTGCGAGGAGAACGTGCTGAGTTGCAATAAAATTGCTATGCTGTTCAAGAACTGAGAGTATGTGCTTCCAGCTAGAAAGCAAATGACCTTACATAAGTAGTGGAGATGGCCTTAGCTCGAGTCATGAGCTGCTCGGTCTCATTAGCCCACTGTGGACAGATATCCTGTATGTATATTGACCGTCAATTCTTACCCGTTATTACCCAAGTACAAGAATTTACCGATCTTGTTAGCGCGGTGGGATTGTCTTCCTCTAATTCTTTCCATATGGCTTGGGCGATGCGTTGTGGGAGCGTACGTGAATCATGAACTCTGTCGTCCACCCTGTAAAGATGAAGAGTGATGTCTTGGTGTTCAATGGCTGAAGCACGGGACATGGCCGTCCAGAAAAGTGGTAGCTGGAGAGACTTGGGTAGCTCTGGTTTGTCATTGATTAATCTGGAGTCCGTCTCTTCCACGAGTTTGCTGAAGATGAGCTCGAGAGCGATGTGCAATGGTCTGATCAACTTGACACGTGTCGACGCCGAGTGATTTACAAATGTGAAGCAGTTCGTCAATGAACTATTCATTCTGTCGTCGATGGAGAAAGGAGCAGCGGCATCCTCAGCAGAATCATGGGTGCCGGTGAGGGAAGAAGATTCGCGTGCGCGGCCATGGGAAGACTCCATCCTAGCAGAATAGTGAACGCTTCGGGAGGAAAGGGGAAGCAAAATTCGTTTCAGTGGTAGATGACGATGGCGATGGCTGCACTCCTCGAGTAACAAGTTCAGCCGGTGACTGAAGACAGCGCCTCCGGATCCTCCAGATCAACGCCCTTTCCGACTCGTGCCAGTGCGGGACTGCCATACTCCCGAGTGCGATCATTGGAAATAGAGACATGCTGTAAACGTTCGGCGCTCGACTTTGCTCAGATATCAGATATCGATCTCAGGCCTTGAAGGTGCCTGGTTCCCCTCTCGTAACCTGTACGTGGTAAGTTTACAACGTTGCACTTGGGAGCGAGCCGATTGGGTGATATTCTGCTCGTAAACAGAAAAATCTCTTCTACGCCCTAACTCCAAACCGGTGCTATTGAAACGCCCTGATAGCCGCATGTCGTCTTGCAGGAATTCATTGTATGGACCGTATATGCTTGCCTGTAGGTTCCAGAAGCTCTCCATATTCGGGCTGCATCATTCTTCTCGCGAGAATTCATTTAGCTTATACCAGAAATTTATGCGACGTAACCAAGCTAACTCCTACCATATGAAGGCCTGAAAACTGTCTCATGTGCGGTGACACTTGGTCTGCATACGCAAGGTGTTAGCCCTCTTCAAACTACTCCCGAAGCAAGTGTTTTAACAAGTTTCAAACTCTTCAATATGCCCCCCAAAACGCCAACCTTCCTAGACAGCTTGCGCACTCTCTTCCTCCTCCCTTATGTTATTATATCCGCCTTCCTCTTGTTGTGTTCAGCAGCAGAGTGGTTCTTGTGCCGTGTAGGGTCATTGTTACCGTCCAAATCGAAAGTACTCATGACGTCCCTCTCAGGCATTTTGCTGTGGAGTTGGCCAACCACTACTATCCACAAGATTCAGGCGTCAGGTCGCGGAGAAACTCGGTATACCAGACTCCATTTCTCGTACGTCCATCTTAACTTCCAATAGTGCGAACTGAAATACACATGCATCGATGCAGATATCCAGGGACTCTTACTCCCTACCAGACGCATCAGACAATCAGCAACGCATGTACGACCCGTATTTTTTTGTCTGGCTGAGGCTGCATGTCTGAGAACACAAGCTAGAGGGACTATGTGCGTCATGGCGATGAAATGCTCCGAGAAGTCGAGGAAGAAATCAGAGGCTGTAAAGCGATGGTATGATCGTCTTGTCCTACCGTGTGGTCCCTTCTAACATACTCTTCAGCTCACGAAGATAAGGAACGAGAGACTTGAGATACAACGAACTGTAAGTTATCACAATACACGAAAACAACGGTTCAATGAGCTTGCTGCGTCAGCCTTCGTCCGATGTGGAGAAATACCTTCAAAAGATAGCGCAGTCACAACGCATATATGACCACGTATGTACATCCAGCTTATGCCCTCTCCCCGTTGATCTACGTCACTCATCCTCCACACTAGCTTAAAATTTTGGAGAGAAGTTCAGTGGATATATTGCACTATTCCCGTACCCAAGCAGTCTTTGATTACACAGGGTATCGTGGGTTTGCCGACTGGGCCGAGGTACGCATTCAGCCTTCGTTATGGGACATTACTCACTGTTGGATAAGAAAACCTCTAAAACGCATGAACATATATTGGTTACGATCGGGCAAGTGGCATTCATCGGAGCCAGTTTGACCTATGGCACGATATTTGGGTGAGTGCAAAACTTGAAGCGTGTCTCACTGATTTTTATCTGACTTCATGGAGTCTAGCTCGTCTAGAGGCAATGTTGGACTTATGTGTTATGCATTCGCGCTCTTCGACTGCGGCTTCATCGTTCCTACTGTTGCTCTTGTTCTTTTGAAATGGGCTGCCCTACGACCTAGGGATATGCTCTTCGGCGCCCGTGCTCCTTGGCTTTGGCGAGTGGTTCTCAACTTGTTCGTTTTTGGATCGGTGACTGCCGTCGTCGCTGCGATATGCATTCTTAATGTCACGCTTGTTCTCCTGCGGTTCCCCGACCTGACGTTGGAGCTTGATATCGCTCCGGCACCAGCCGGGAGTCTTGCGCTTGGTTGCCTTGGGTTGGCGGTGGTTGTGACCATGGTAGCAGCAATATTTCACCACCTTGCAAATGGGTGGAAATTTCCGATGTTCGCTGTCATCCCGAAGGAGGCGGGGCAGGGCTTGAATGACTATGCCCTTGTTTAGTCGGATGCTGCATGACAATATGCGCACTGTAGATGCGGTATGCAATCATGTACGGACTTCACGCTTCGTCCTGGGTCTGCATTATTTAGATCGACTCAATGAATGTGCAGCCACTAAATCAGTGGCAATGTACTCGTCAGGCGATAAATTACAAGGCCAGCTAACAACAATAATGTTAATACAGTGAACCCCAAAATCTGCTAAGGGTGCGGAGAATATTTCTACGAGGACTCTGGACGAGAGCGAGCGCCTGTGTCTTTAACCTTGCGCAAGAACCTTGCCTGCAAGGTTTCTGTGTCGGCTCTTCGTTGTTCCTCAGCTGTGCGCACGTTGGCAAGGGCACCCCAGTGCCGTAGCCTGTCCGACGATTCTGCTCTCTCCTGCTGCCGCTCTTTCAGCACTTCTGCCATCTTCTGCCTCACCTCTTCCAACGCGACCTGTTCCAGCCCCTCCAGCCTCTCCTTGCGCTCTTTCACCTCTTCTTCGATATCTTTGTCAACGTCCTCCCGTTTCGCAACTCTGGGCCTAAAGATTGCCGGCAAGCATCCATACCCAGGAGCGCCCTCGCGCGAGGCTGCCAGGCCAGGTACCCACCGAGAGTGCGAGTCATATCTTTGCACGCGACGGATGAAGGTAATGCAAAACCAGTAGCATTGCCTGCGAAAGAGAGTATAGAACCATGCGCTGTTCACTATTTGATCGAAGAATCTGCATGCCTCAGGAAAGCTGAGGTGACGTTCCAGCAGCAAGTATCCGAGAGAGTCCATCTCCGAGTTGTACTGGGAGACCTTTGTCTCGGGAACGCGTTTGATCGTATCAAGTGCAGCGGTGACAAGCATATCGAACCCGGAGGGAGGAGGGCCTGGTAGTTCATCATCCTCCACTTTGTCCGCTTTCCGCCTGGAAGGCCTCCGTTCTGCTCGCAGGCGATGAATGGATGAGGCCCGGTCAGAGGAATCAAACACGTCAAGAATGATGAACTCATGGCCTAAGATGACCATAAGATGAGCCGAAAATATTCGAGCAGTGGTCTCCGTACCGACTTGAGTTCGTTCTTTAAAATGGTGTATCTTACGGATTTTATATCTGGTGTACTTTGATAGTGACTCGGGTGCGAGGACCTCCTGACACAGAGATGGGATGAGCATCGGAGCCGGCAGTGTGACATCCGACGAGTCTGCGTTGCGATCCACCTTGAAGAGGATGTCCGCCATGACGTCGGACGTGACGGTGGCCAACGCAGTCTGTAGTTTGGGAACGAGGAGTACTAGTACTACAGTAGTTCCAGTGACTAGTACGCAAGTACTAAGTACCTCCGAACCAGCTGGAAATTTATGTACTCACCCACCATGACAAAGCACACTGCTGCAGGCTACGCAAGTGCTATGCCCGCCCAATTGGGTAAGTCAGTGCTATTTGAAGTGCCAAGTTCCTGACCCCCCGGACACCTTCAAATTTCAGTGTTTGCGGTTGGTTTGCGGTGTTTCATTACCGTCAAGATCGCCTTGACTCCCCCTGAGTACATACTTAGCCGTGTGTATGCCCATCCGAGTCGAACGGTAGCATCATGGGAATCCACAGCATTTTTAGTTCCTTGCGCAGAAAATACTGCGATCGGGAGCCAATTTTCAAAACGGGCTGCTGTCTACAGCAATATGAGAAAAAAGATAAGTGCCCAAAGCTCCGTCAATGAGATCTGTTACACGCGGGTTGTGACTCCCCATCTCGCTCACAACCTCACCTCGATAATATTGCAGTATGCTTGTGGAACCTGAAGTGGACCTCGGGCCAGAGGAATCAACACCGACTTTCAAGATACTCGCTGGACACACGCGCTTCATCAATCAGATCATTTTCTCGAGGAACTTGGAAAACCCCAGGATCATCAGCACTTCCGACGACAAGACGGTCCGCATTTGGAACACACTCACTGGAGAGCAAATCGGCAAGCCGGTGAGGTATCACGCAACAAGGATTTACGGGGCCGCCATTTCGATGGACGGGAAAAAATGTCTCACGGGCGGCGATGGACAAGTTGTTATGTGGGACCTCGAGACGAGGAATATCATCGATATCATCATACTTGGGTATGGGAACCAACTACTGGCATTGCTATACCATCCATAGATGCTGACAGGTACAATACAGAGTTGCAAAGGAGCCTTCACAGCCTCCACTGCGTGCCAATATGCGTAGAAGAAGTTGGAGCCCTGTGCCCATGCCAATCCTTGGACCCAGCATACCAACAGAGATCGTATATCTGACCTTCTCTCCGGATGATAAAGCATTCGCATGCGCATGTTCCAACGGCACCTTCTCAGCTTTGCATACAGAAACTCGCGAGTTGATGTATCAGATTGATGATCATCAAAGCGAAGTTTCAGCGTTAGCTTATTCCCCCAATGGTGCAAAAATTGCAAGCGTGTCGTACGATACTACACTGCGTATCTGGAACTCGCAAACTGGCCAGCGACTCTCCCAACCACTCCTTCACAACAGTGCGGTCCACTCCATTGTTTGGTCTCTGGATGGTCGTATCCTCATATCCGGGTGCAAGTCCGGGGAGATTTACTTCTGGAGTTCCGCAACTGGGCTTCAACGTGGCAGCCCGCTTCAAGCTCACCCATCCTCCATCAACCAGCTCGCGTTGTCACCAAATGGCTTGTTAATAGCCAGTGTATCCGACGATTGTACTGCCCGGTTGTGGAATTTAGGGATGCGAACGCAAGTCGGCCGTGCACTACAGCACGTGGGGAGACTTTCTGCCGTAACCTTCTCACCAAATGGCCAGCTTCTTGCTGTTGGTGGTGACGAGGAGACTATCTTTCTTTGGGACCTCTCTCAGGGGACAGAAATTCCAGCGAACCTGCTCACCGTTACGGTGTCAGCGCCTATCCCACAAGCCGTGTCGAGGAGTGTTTCCGACCAGGTGAGCAAAGAGGCTCTCATGCGTCACTCTGCAACCGTCTGACACACTATCTAGGAGTCCGCGACATCGGGGTCCCGAAGTTCTGGTCAAGCTTCGTCTGCTTCGAAAGTTCTCTCTGATGCACCAGAAGTATTGAATGGCAGTAATGGGACTCGAGGTACGATCGACTCCAGGACACAAAACATCGATAGCTGACGTTTTACATCTCTCCATCCAAATACGGCTCCGATCAATCTCTCCCCCGATTCAAACACACTTGGCGTATCTGAAGAACCCTCACAACGTACATTAGGGTTCCCATTTATCTCGATGTCGTACGTGTCAGTCAATCACTCATTAACCGCAATACTTCAACCCCATCGCAGGCATCGCGGGCGCTCAAATAGGGATAGGACCTCCGCTCTCAGTGACAATATCAGGTAGCACTGCCTCGCTTTACTAGTATCGTTGGTGATCTGAATCCAATTATTTGAGCGAATTTGTAGATACTAGACCTCGAAACATAGTTGGTTTCTGAACAAGTATACTACTATGTATACCACCTAGATCTCGGTATCGTAAGATCTGTGGTTCAAGTACTGGGGGTGTGCGTCACTAAACCGTACATTTGAGTTCGGCCAGACCTCGCATCGATCAGAGCCCGAGGTTCATCGCTTCAGTCAACCTGCCGGTTACATGGAGAGGTGATGCATCCATCGTTCAGATCAGGCTCATGCCGCCGACGGCCACGGGCATAGAATGGCGGTGTAGATACAGGATCGGCGCTTATCATGCAGCCTAGTACATCGGCAGAGTCAAGAAAAACCATGAAACGCTCAGCCAATTGTTCCCAACTTGGGAGTCTGGCAGTGCATCCTTCCATTGCGCAATGCGGCCATCACCGGTACCGTAATGCTGGTTTCCCATGAAAGCCACGATGAACTCACGGAATTCTGGATAGACCATCGGCCATCAGGGTGCATGATGGGATTAGGGTCTCATTAATTTTTAGCCTCACTGTCTTGATCAAGCAAATCGGTATGCTGTGGCCTTCGACGCTCAAATGGACTCAGGGCAACATCAACCCACAGCTGGATGTGCGCAGAGCCTAGGGCATTTACATAAAACCCAACTCGAACTTCGCGGCTGGCGTTATTGCTCAACTTAGAAGTGGTCGACAATAACACCTCCATCATTCTCTAAGCATGGCACAAGACAGGAGAGTCGGTTTCGAGTTCACGGATCAGGCTAAAGAGATCGTCGATATGTCTGTGGTGCTTGCCACCAAACTCCAACAAGCAGAAGGCGAGTCGTTCGTCTATAACCAAGGGACATTTCTAATAAAGGGCATTGAAACATCCAGCCACACCCACCCACATGGCAATCATATTGCTCTGCGGTATGTTGGTCGACCTGGATGTATTGGATGATGAATTTTCCCCCAAATCACCTTCTCGTTTGTGGTCTTCCCTTCAAGACCTTCGTGTCGATCCTGTGAGGTTCAAGTCCATATTCGGTCTTTCCATGTCTGATTCCGCTTAGCTGCACGTCGCGAGAAAACTGAAAGCTCATCTCGTACGCAAAGAGGTACTCGAGTTGAGTGTCCCACCCCAGCCAAAAGCACCAGTACCAGCAAGCAACGGCATGGCGGAGACCTCTAAGCATCAGTCTGTAAGTCTTGTGGTTTGCATTATTCGTTTTCTAATCGATTATCATGCCATTCGTAGGGCGGTTTCTTTAAGAGGAAACCCAAACAGAATGGTCCACGGGATGGAGCCGTAACTCCAATTGGCAAGCCGCTCCTCGATGTTCCTCCGCCGAACTCGGAACGTAGCCCTTCAAGGAATGGACAAAGCGAAGCCTCGAGTGTGGAAACCAGGCTATCCGAAACCCTAATTGTAGCTCTAGAGAGTGCGCGGAAGTGGATGGAGGGCATGGTAAGGGTCATCTTCTTAGCCCTATCCAACTCCTTAATGTCATACTCTAGCAAGATCTTTTTCTCAGCCCATACCACTTAAGTCTTGCAGTTGTCGAAGCGCCCGACGTTTCCGTCGTTCTTCTGGCGTACGACATTTCTGCCAAAGTGGTCATTGAGTCGTTGAGAGACAAAAAGGGACCCAAGGTCACGCATCAGAACGACCAGGGCTACAAGTATCTTTCATTGTGGGTCCTGCTCTAATCACTTGCAACCAAATCAAGCTGAGTTCTGCTAGGTATACTACGGATATGCTGGCATTAGCTCGAGACAGTAAGCTGGATGAGACGATAGGCAGGGTAAGCTCCTGACGCAACACCTCTCCATTGGCTGATGTATGGATTTTTCAGGATGAAGAAATTCGGCGCACTATCCAAGTATTATGTCGCCGGTAAGTCCCTTCAGTGAGAGATGCTACTAGATGTATGACGGGCGTAGAACGAAGAACTCTGTTGTGCTATTAGGCAAGGTCTTTTGTGTGCTGTCCTCGGCGCCGCTCATAAGACCAACAGGCGAACCGGGTGTTGGGAAAACGGCTGTTGCAGAGGGTCTAGCTCAAAGGATGGCTGCCGGTCAAGTACCCCAGAATTTGAAGGGTACACTTTATAACTTAGATCTCGGCGCGCTGTTCGCAGGCGCAGGGAAAGGCGAATATGAAGAGGTGAGAAGCAAGTCTTCTCGAAGTTCCATCTGTTCACCGTATTCGATGGATTCAGCGTGTTAAAGGCGTCATAGATGGTGGGTCATTGCCGACAACTCTGCTGTGTACCAACTTACAGGTTTCCGGAAGATGTTAAACGCAGCCAAGCGAGCGAGTCCCCGGCGATACTCTTTATCGATGAACTCCACCTTATATCAGTTGGAAAAGGAGCAGGCAATCAAGCGGGAATGTATGTCTTGCACGCTGGATGGTTCTCCTATGTCTTACCCTGTCCCTCAGGGATGCAGCAAACTTGTTGAAACCTGAACTAGCTCGCGGACAGTTTCGGTGTATCGGAGCTACTACCCTAGCAGAGTACCGAGAGTATATTGAGAAAGATGGAGCTCTGACTCGAAGATTTGCTCAGGTTTGTTTCTGGTAATTCCCTGATGCGACCTAAGTCATCGACGTGCAATAGGTCATTGTCAACGAGCCAACACCGGATCAAGCTAAGACGATCCTTCGTGGTTGTAGGGAACGATATGAGAATCACCACAACGTATGGATCATGGATCAGGCGCTAGTTACTGCTGTCGACTTGGCGCACAGATACCTAACTGCAAGAAGGTAATGTCACACATTCCCTCGCACGGAGTGGTACTCATCGCATACGATAGACTTCCGGATTCAGCCTTCGATCTGGTCGATGAGGCGTGTGCTTCTGCACGGGTTCAGCAAGACTTGAAACCCGAAGGCATAGAGGAACTAGAGCAGGCTATAAAACAACAGGAGGCTTACATCCGCTCTCTGGAGGTATTTCACTACGCTTACGAAGATGGTCCTTGGATATAACTCACATTTGCACAGCGTGACAACCGCGATGCCGACATCAAAGCTTTGGACACCGCAAACCAGGCTTTGGCTGCCCTCAAATCAAAACTGTCATCCCAAGAACGCAACCAGAAATCAGTGGCGGACTGGTGGTCACGGATTGCCATTATTCGCAAGGCTATTCGAGCCAAAATGTTGGAGCTAGCCCAAGCAAGAAGGTTCGTGGCCCGTTCCTATCCTTAGTGTGAGCAACAATACTGAAACGACTCATGTGCTTTAGTCTACCTCAGATAAACACCAAGAAGATTACTCTCCTTGAGGACGAGCTGAAGAATCAGAGAGAGCGACTTGTCAAGGTAGAGCAGGAAGGGCCTAAGCTGCACAAAGATACGGAGGATTCTCGGTACCCAAACATCAGGGATCATCTGCTTCACCCTCTCCTCGCCGTGAGACGTGGTGTTCTTCCGGCAACATCCCCAGATATCATCACGCCTGAGAGCGTCGCTGTTGTTGTCGAGAAGATGACCAAGATTCCTGTCCGACAGTTGTTAGATTCGGATAAAGAACGTCTCTTACACCTTCAAAGTTCCCTGGAAACCAAGGTTCGTTCTGTGTTATGCAGAATGCGTGAACTCATGTCAGCTCACAACTGATTGCATCGTTAAGGTTATCGGGCAGCCAGAGGCAATCGCAGCAGTCACGAGCGCCATCCAGATATCCCGTACAGGATTGGGCAACGCCAACAGACCGATTGCCTGCTTATTATTTACTGGGTCATCTGGCACTGGAAAGACGCTGTTAGCGAAAGCAGTACGTCTCTGAGATACTGGCCAGCTCTCACTACTGATATTCCAAAGCTGGCCGAAGAATTATTCGGGCAGTCCACCGCGATGATTCGCATTGATGGAAGTGAATACTCTGAGAATCACTCTGTCTCTCGATTGGTAAGTCGTGACTTGTGGAGTGTAGAGCTTCACACTAACGTACGCCACACGTAACAGATCGGTGCACCTCCTGGGTACGTTGGTTTCGATCAAGGAGGTCAGCTCACAGAGTACGTTCGGCGAACACCCTACTGCATTGTTTTATTGGATGAGTGAGTTCCTTGTCTTAAGCCATATTCATGTGGACTTGACCACCATTTCCATAGAATTGAGAAGACCTGCCCTGCGTTCCTGACGCTATTTCTGCAAGTAATGGATGAAGGACGCCTGACTGATGGACAAAGCCGGCTTGTGGATTTCCGGTAAGCCGTGTAAAGTCCTACGACAATAAAACAGAAGGCTGACTCAAGCCCAGCAATACGGTGATTATCATGACTTCAAACGTCGGTGCAGACATCCTCACAAGAGAACACGGGCGCGTCTCCGCCAATGCCAGGGAAGCCGTCATCCAGAGTTTCAGACAACGAGGGTTCCCTGTTGAATTCCTCAATCGGATTGACGAAGTTGTCACCTTCGTAAGTAGAAATTGCTACACTGCACTGGAACGTAACCGTCCTACTTTTTTTTTTAGCGAACCATGTCACGTGAGATGATGCACAAGGTATTGGACAAACATCTTGCGGATTTGAAACTTCGGGATGGTCTCAAGAATATGGAACTCCGTGTTGACCCTGCAGCGAAGCAGTGGCTCATTGATCGAGGTATCTCGCCGGAATACGGTGCTCGTCTCCTGACAAGGGTCATTCAAACGGAACTGCTTAACCCACTTGCGCGTGCCATTCTAGAGAAGAGAGCGAGGAATGACGGGACCGTTTTCATCGGTGTCAGGCAGGATCTCGGTGGGCTGACGATTGAGCCTGGTCAGCAGTATTAATAGCCTACATTTGTACTTGAAATTATGCTGTATAGCTAGGATGGGGGGTCCAACTGAAACCAAACTCGTTGCGACGTTCGTTGGAACGCCGTTGGGCTGCTCGCTACGATACCCAGCCACCCCAACACGAAGCATGCCAGTGACCACTGAACATCCATCCATAAATTAAGGTGACACGCTTGCGAAGCAGCTTATCAAGGGTGACATGTTGACACAAAAATCTTGTCAATTATGCACATATTCACTGACGAACGTCCTCCTGACTCGCAGCCTGAGATTGGTCCCCATGTAAGTACTCACGACCCCTGCAGTGCCGTTGAGGAATTTAAAGGGCACTATGAACGTTCGGACATACCGAGAAGAGCGAAGAAGCGGGAGTTTAAAGGGATGACGCAAACGCTTTTCAACGGTGTTCCCGGAAGGTGAACTAGAAAACAATCGCTGGAGAAATCGTCGTGGTGCAGGACTTGAACCTAGAGCCGGGATTGTGGTGGACTCGGAGTACTCTCGTGCTAGATGATAGAGACATTGAGTACGAGCTTTGGGGAAATTACGATGTATGCTGACCTGGTGCACCGCTCCGGTCCAGGACTGGAGACTCTTGCAGGCTGATTGGGTGGGATGGAGTATGATTGGAAGAATCAACTGGTGGGGTGTAGGTTCACCCCTCGCAGGAGATGGTTCCGACACTTCAAGCAACTTAAAGTCATAGGTGTCAAATGGGCGAACCATAAACACTGTATCTCCATCACCTGATTTACAGTTTGATCTACTGGTGCCGTTTGTGGCCCTGGCACAATCGACACCTTGAAAATCTCTACCTCCTGCGAGGTATCCCAGAGAAAAATGATCGATTGACGCCCACCAGTAGTAAGAAGCTTGCCATCGGGCGAGAAAGCCACTGTGTAAACATCTTCTTCATGCCATAAGG
>JBBPJZ010000388.1:0-21426 GCA_038089015.1 Chalciporus aff. trinitensis | reverse complement strand
AATGTGCAGTCCAATACTGTGATGCTTGCAATAATTGGACTGATGTACGATCACAGTTACCGTTCCACCCAACTTCCCTGTCCTTCCAAGTGACGTGATTCCCCTGGCCTGTTATGGTTACAACATTCGCATCAGTGAGATCGCTGCCAGGTTCAGTTTTCGTGAAAACGTTACCCACGAAGTGTACAAGCAGGTTGGTAATCCCGAGTAGATGGAGACAGTCCTCCGTGCCACGCTGGTGGCAGCACAACGACAAGGTGAAGTCACAATCGGAAAGCTCGTTGTGGTGATCCCATGACAGACTCTGATGTAGAATCTGATCGACCGCTCAAGGGTGAATGTGGTCAACTCGAGAGTTCAATGAAACAGGATGGCCTGGACGGGCAAGTTGGTCGGACAGTTTGTCATTAACTAGGTTATCACATAGTTATTATCGTGCTACTACATCAGGGAAAAACCATTTCTACAGAAAGCACCTTTATTATATCGAGTCGTCGCTGTTGTCCAAGGCCAAAGGCCAAGTCGTCTGAGTTGGGGTCATCCTCGTCTGCATGGTCTCATGGTCTCACTGCATTATCCTCGTTTGCTCATCGTCCTTGTGGTCTCGCGATCTCATCGCCCTCATTCGCTCATGGTCCTTGCAGTCTCATGGTCCCCATTCACTTGTCGTCCTCGTCGTCCTTGTCATCTCATCGTCTCGTGGCCCTCGTTCGCCCGCCGTCCTTGTCCACTCCTCATCCTCATCGTCTCGTTGACTGGTCAAGCACAGGAGGGAGAATGGGGGGGAACATTGTAGCTCAGTTAGTAGAGTCGAGAGAATGCAAAGAAAAATAACGTACCTATTGGTTGCGTTCAGCTCATCGGTGGCAGGGTCAACGACGAAGTCGTCGATGGGAGGATGTAGGTTGGGTAGGGGCTGGTGCCTGCGAAACCTTCCCAGACCAGCTCCTCGAGCTTGCAGAGGATGACTGGACTGATCTTGAGCTTTCACTCTGGTACATCTCCCGCTCCATCTGGTTGATTTCCCGGAGCTAGAACAAGCCCTGGCCATCGACCAACCTGCTGGAATACGTGTCATCGCAAAATGACCACAAACACGGATATAGACCGGTGATGGCCAGAGGAGCCCTGAACGATCGGGAAGTCGGCACAGTGCCAGGGCCAGGCGGTTCAGCAGGGCAGTTTTGACCAGCGTGTGTTTCGTTACGCTCATTGCGTCGTCGTCGTGTCAACTGACCTACCATGCTCGTGGTCTTCGCTGTGCTCTCCTCGCTGTGTTGTCCTCGTGTCGACCTACCATGCCACTCCGTCGAGTGATTCACCTCGAGTTCGGATAGAGGGATAGCTGCAATACAGCATTGAGCTTGCCTGTTCGCTGTCGCCTTGACTTGCTGCCCCTGGGTACGATTTTCCGGCTTCCGGCGCCAGCCCCTGGGTAGCTTCTCGGCTCGCCTACCGGCTCGCCACCCCTGGGTATGACCAATCTGCCCAGTGTGTCGGATATCGGTCAGGTGTCCGAGCTGACTAAGCGACGCAATATCCTTTGACTAACTTTTAACTTGACTTTGACTCAAACTTTGAGGATCACGGTGTTCTACACCCTGCGATAATGACAAAGTTCATCATCGTCTCTGGAGGGGTAATCAGTGGCATCGGCAAGGGCGTTATCGGTGCGATGTAGCGTTTCTCTACTCGCAAAACCCTGTTCATTCGATTTCTTGTCTTCAATATGTAGCCTCTTCGACCGGCTTGCTCTTGAAAACAGCTGGCCTCAGGGTCACGGCTATCAAGATAGATCCATACATGAACATAGATGCTGGTACCATGCGACCCACCGAACACGGTGAGATCGAACCAGATGACGGGTTCTGTGCACCTCTGAGTGTCCTTCACCCCAGGTGAGGTATATGTCTTGAATGACGGGGGTGAAGTAGATTTGGATTTGGGAAACTATGAACGATATCTCGATGTCACGTTATCCAGAAATAACAATATCACGACGGGCAAGATTTATATGGAGGTGATTGATAAAGAGGTTCGTCATACCTTTTGGTGGCTCAGAGGGAGATGTCTTGATCTTTGGCACAGAGAAGGGGCGAATATCTTGGAAAAACTGTGCAGGTGCGGTCGTCCTGTGCTGTTAACCGTTATCGTAGATGGGGACCTCACGCGTTCGATGGTAGATTGTACCCCATATTACGAATGCTATCCAAGACTGGATCGAACGCGTCTCGAAAGTCCCTGTTGACAACTCTGGCGAAGAGCCAGACGTTTGTATTGTAGAGGTACGCGGAAACCGTTATCTTGGGATGCAATGATCTCAGCCGTCCTTAGCTCGGAGGAACTGTCGGTGATATCGAGTCTGCCCCATTCGTTGAAGCCATGCGCCAATTCCAATTCCGAGTTGGACACGAAAATTTCGCTCTCATACATGTCTCTCTCGTGCCCGATATGCACGGAGAGCAGAAAACGAAGCCTACCCAGACGACCATCCACGCTTTGCGAGGACTCGGCCTACTTCCCGATCTGGTACGTCAAGACTTCGACAGGTTCACCACAATTCGCGTCCATATTGACTTGATAACGTTTCGTAGATTGCTTGTCGATTACTCGGACCCAAGCCGCTCGAGCCAGCGACCAAAGACAAGATATCTATGTTCTGTCACGTCGCGTCCGAGCAAGTAATTGGTGTGCACGATGTGACCTCCGTGTATCACGTTCCTTTGCTGCTTCAATCACAAGGAATCATCGGGTATCTTCGCAAGCGGCTGAACCTCCCTGCTCTGAATATCGCCGAAGACATGCTTTCCAAGGGTGCATCCCTTGAAGCAAGCTGGCGCGCCATGACCAAAGGGTATGTCCTGTCTCTACATTGCTGAATACAAGCCCCCTCCTCATCCATTCTCTCAGCCAAGAACGTCTCTTCGACGACGTCAAGATTGTTCTGGTGGGAAAATATACTGACCTCAAGGATTCGTACATGTCCGTTATAAAAGCTCTCGAGCACTCTGCTTTCCGCGTTAGGCGAAGACTTATCATCCAGGCTCGTTGCTTGACGTTCAGTTTATTCACTGATACTAACTGATAATATTTCAGTGGGTGGAATCTTCGGATCTCGAACCCGCTACCCAGGAGTCAGATCCTGCAAAATACCATGACGCGTGGCGTAGCGTAGTTGGCGCAGGGTATGTCCTTTTCCGTGTTCGAAATTTTACACGCTGAGATGACTTGGCCAAGGGGTATCCTCGTTCCTGGAGGTTTTGGCCATCGTGGCACCGAGGGTATGATTCTCGCGATCAAGTGGGCCCGCGAACAAAAAATACCCTTCTTGGGGATCTGTCTTGGTTTCCAGATGGCAGTCTTAGAGTGGGCGAGGAGCGTTCTTGGCGTGCACGGTGAGTCTCGTAGTCCACCTACCTTTGACCATCCACCTCGTCTCAACTTGACGATGGTACAGATGCGACGTCGGCCGAGTTCTTCCCTGAGGCTCCTCATCCCTTCATCGTCTTCATGCCTGAAATATCTCGTACGCATATGGGTGGGACGATGCGTCTTGGCCTCCGACCGACGGTTTTCCAGCCTTCTGCTAACCTCGATGCCACGACGCCAGCCTCCGAACCTAGTGAACCTAGTGCCAATGGCACCACGGAGGAAGCACCAACCCCAAACGGCATCCAAGCATCCACCGAAACCTGGTCCAAAGCCCGCAAACTCTACGGAAACCAAGACAAAATGTGGGAGCGCCACCGTCACCGTTACGAAGTCAATCCCGCCGAGGTCGCCAGACTCGAATCATCCGGTCTCATCTTCGTCGGCAAAGACGAACGGGGCGAGCGAATGCAGATCCTAGAACTGAAAGACCATCCCTACTTTGTGGGCCTTCAGCCTCACCCCGAGTTGTGCTCGAGACCGCTGAACCCGTCCCCGCTGTTCCTTGGGTTTATCGCTGCCGCGTGTGGTGTTTCTGTTCTTGAGGAACAATTGGAGGAACAGATGAAACATTTCAAGCCGCCTCATCCGGAAGGGTCGATGGTTAGTGAGGCAACGTTGAGGGCCCGATCCATGGAGCATCCTGTTAGCAGGGGAATCGGAACGATGACAGGGTGGGGAACACCAGTCATTGATTAGACAAGCGGAACGGATTCTGCGAGACCTTTTGGTATGCTGCTGCTCTGCAAGCCCATGCTCACTTCTTGGTGCCCAACGTCCGTCGGATCGTATATGTGATCTTTTAGAAGCCTTGTAATTGTTGGGATTCTCGGTGTCAATGAAAGTTTCGTTCGGCACAGCGATGGTCCGAGTGAGGTCGTTATTGATCAAGGTACCCAACAAGTAGTGAATATCCCCAGCTCGAATGTAAGCTACAGTTGACGAACAGGTTGAGCTTGGCAAGGAAATCAGCCAGGAAAGGCCTCCATACCTAAGCTATCGAAAACCCTAAATCAATACCACCGCTTAGGCTTCCTCTTGGGCTCGTCTAACCCTTCCCAGACCGAACGATTCCGGGACTTGGCCTTTCCGAGCGGAGGTGGTTCCATTCGTACGCCGTCGACATACATCCCTCTCATCTCCGGTTTTGCACTTCGCTCGTACGCATCCGTGAATCGCTTGGGTAATCGTTTGATCGTTGGTATCGAGACGTTGAAGCATTGAGAAGTCCATGAAGACACCCCTGCGACAATGTCATCTGGTTGCAAACGCAGTGAATGTGCGAGAGGGAGATAGAATCCCAACAGCGAAGCAGCCGTGCTCCGAATGCCCACGGGGTTCAAATGGTCTCGTAAGTCAGCGAGCGCCGATGTCCAAAACTCGGTCGTCACAGAAGAGGATTTAGGTGAGAGGGAGGCGAGTTCTTGATCCAAGGCGGATATCTCGAGCGGTTTTATCGGCAGCGTCGTTAGTTTCCAGTCCATATACCCCGTTTCCCAAGGAAGTAACAGCATGTCTCCGCGGAAGTTGGCTTTGTCTTTTGCATCGGATGCGAACGCCCCGATGCCTCGCGCCAACCGCCCTATTCGATGGACGTAGGTTTCCTCCTTGCCCGGGACGCCAATTTGAATGACTCTTGTTACCCCGGAATAGTCCATACCCCGAGCGCTGATGTCTGAAGTCACTAAGACGGTTTGCTTCCCTGTCCGTTCCTGCGTTTTACGGAACGATAGCCTCGTCTCGTCTCTCTCTGACTGTTCCATTTTCGAGTGAATCGTCAGCACCTTCGCGCTCCAATCGGAGACAACGTCCTCAGCTGCCATACGCAGCACCGCCGAGAAGAGTTCCGTCATTTGAACGGTAGGGCAGAAGACGATCACCCTGGACTTTCCGCCGTGGACGAGTTGGTCATGTACCAATAGTTTCAGAAGGGTGGGTAGCTGGTCTGCAGGTGTTGGACACGATATCCGATACTGAGCAACGTGGTCGTGTGTTGTGAGTTCTTCACCGTCATCGGATTTGGGGTCTAGTGGCGGTGTGAGGTCGAGGAAAGCGTAGTTACGACCGAGGATATGGGATGCGAGCTGTCGCATGTTCCGTGGCATGGTTGCGCTGAACAGGAATGTTTGGCGGACGGGAGGTCGAGGGAGGAAAGATACAATCGCATCTATGTCATCACGGAATCCCAGCCAAAGTTGCCTGTCTGCTTCGTCCAATATCAACTAGAAACCTATTAGCTGCAAGTCGCGACCCAAAATTGATAGAGCTCACCATAGGACAGTTCTTGAACGCCTTCCTAACCTCTGGCGCGTTTGTAAGCAGATCCCTTAGTCGACCTGGAGTTCCAACCACGATATCCTTCGATCCTTCTTCCCAGTTTTGCAGCTGCCGAGCTTTCTCTCTACCTCCCACCAGTGTAATCACTTCGAAACCTTTATGGTGTGTCGAAAGCACCAATGCTTGCCTTGCGACCTGGATAGCTAGTTCTCTTGTAGGCACGATTATTAGGGTGCCTACAGTGCTACGCTTGTATTCGCGCTTGGCCTCCCCTTCACAGTTGGATGAGAACCCTTGTCCAGCCTTGATAGCCACCAGTTTCATATGATGTCGAATATGGCTGATTCGCGACTCGATGGCAGGGATGAGGTATGCATAAGTTTTCCCGGTGCCCGTTCTGGCGCGAACCACGATATCCCGTGGTGTATCGACGGCGGGTGGTTTCCCATCAACAGGGAGTTGGGATGGAATTCCCGTTTGGACAAGTCCTTCTGGATCCCAGGGTTGAACGAGCGCGGGGAGGAGTTCGGCGACGCGTGCTTGAACGGGTGTCATGCTTTTGAGTGTCAACGGACGGACCGTGAGTGCTTTGAGCGTCGCCGGGTTGATTTTGCCTTTGAGAGACCTGAACAAACGAGGGTCGGCTGTAAAGCCATCCTCTACGTCTGCGTTCTCGTCATTGAGCTTGTCGATGTCTTCTTCATGTGTAACATCTGCCTCGGCCGCGGTAGTCTCATCAGAGATAGTCGATTCCGCGGTTAATGGAGGTGCCGCAGATGACGAGGACGGTGTCGCGTGTAGGCGTCTTCGGGACAGTATATGACTATGACAAGCTTGAATATTCGAGGTCAATCAAAACATTTCAGCCAGTACGCATGGAACTCACGAACGCGGAGAACGACGAGTCTGCTCGCTGTGGTGGACGAGCCAGTAGCGTGTAACAATGCCCTGCACGCTGTCCTCGTCGCGACAGCAGCCATCTCGCTCGAGAATTGAAGTAGTTTGCGGAGACAGTTTGGTCGCGTTGCCGAGCAGCAGATGACTGAAGACCCCAGCTACCGCCTAGTGAATGAGCACAAAAAAATTCGCACTGCATTAAGGGGGAATCGAACCCCCGGCGGGTCGATGGCAACGACCCAGGTTACCACTACCCCATTAATGCGATGCTACTTCTACACTAGTAGTAGATAATGTTCCACAATCCTTGCTCATAGGAAGTTGAGAGGGTGATACAAAACGCATAGTAAGGAGCGTAAAAGTTGATACAAAGAGTCATAAATACTAAGCTAAACCTTCCAGTCCATGAACGAGCGGAATTGTCCCGAGCACTCTGTTCCATCCGATGCCATAGAATCACGCTCCATTGGGAACAGATCGATAACCGGAAGGTGTAAACCCTCGGGATCATCGTCCACCTCCACAATGATTTCACCCTCCGTCAAACCGGGCCGCCAGCGGACACGGCTCAACTCTGCGTGATTGAGCAACCAAGCGGGATCAACGTGTGCGGTCGAAGCCAGCGACCGTATGCTGAGCATTGCGCGGCAGACTGAAACGACGGTCGTCGCAACGACGAGTAGACCACTGATGGATGGGTATTAAGAATGTACACAGAATGGTCTTTTGTGGACAAATATAACATACCTTCCACCAAGGGCCATCTCATATGTCTACGAAATGTAGTTCAATCAACATCAACGAAACCAATATGGTCCTAGCACTTACAGAAATCTCCGAAGGGTTGATCATCGTAAGTCCAATCAAAGCGAACAGCAACGATGCTGGCGTCGGTGAGTACACTGGCTGGTAAACAAGATACCCCAACTTACCCAACGCAAACGCGTACATGAACATACCCCTACAAGGTGCCGCCTCAGTACTGCTCCAGAGTCATGGAAAAGAAGATACGCACTCTTTCAGGAACCGCCAGAGAAGTGAGTTCTTTTGCATGTTACTAGAGCTGATCAAAAATCGGTAGATTTTGAGCGCAAACAGAACGCTATGTATCACCACCGAAGGTGCATATATCCAAGCAATCAAGGGTGAAGGGGCACTAAGCCCTGATGCCTCTCCCCTGACATCTTTCCACAGGATGCTTCCAAGCAGGATGGTAGCTGTGGAACTGAGTGCAAAAGATGTGATAGCAAAGCCCCTAATGACCGGGCTAGACGGAAAGAGGTACCACACTCGCGTTGTTATCGCAGCTAAGGTGGTTTACACACATGCTTAGATCGGGAGTTGCGAACAGCTCAACGAGATCACGAACCTTGACAGAGTATCATGGTGATGATGCTCAAAGCGAATGCCACGAGTATTTGAGTCGTCAGACTAATACGCCAAGTAACGTCATGAGTAGCTCAACTCTGCACATTCCGATACTTACGGCTGGGCATAATGACGACATTTAGCGTTAGACGAGCAATTGTATCAATGAAGCTACTCACCATGAGTCTTGCCGCATATCCTATCACATATGGTCAACAGACCCTTCTGAAACAGCCAGGAGATTTATCTCACCTAATATCAAGATTCTGAGACGATGAACCACTGTCAATAAACCGAAGTTCGAGTTGATACAATGGTACCTACATTGCTTGGACGAAGCCCAAATATCGAATCTACATGGGCAACCTCTCAGAGTCGCACGGGACCTGTACACGGGCTACACTCACGAGAAAATAGATGATGCTAGAGAATGACCACGGTTTGCTCCAGAAATGCTCTACCTGTGTCACATACGATTAGATGTCAGGTGAATCATAAGAGTCAACTCACCTCCTCGGAAAAATTAATCGCATGGTCATAGAGCAGGAGCGTCGCAGACGAAAGTGTAATAGCCTCTGACAAAAACACCCCACGAGTTATAGCAGCTTCAACAGCGCTTTCCCCATTCATGAAGGGCACAGAAGTAAGTCCGAATCGTTATGAAGCGTAAAGGAAAGGGGTATATGGAAAGGAAAGCCAGAAAAAGAGCGAGGGAAATTCACCGACGTCCTCATGGCTCAAGATATAGACTGGACGTATATTGCTCTCAGGGTTGATGCCTTGTATTCCTCGTGTGTGATGCGAGTGGGTCCTTGGACACTACCTGAGATCAGCTCTTTCCCAATGAGGTGATGCCACTTCACCACCTAAATTCCGCTCTCAGGGCCGGCCGCGATTGCTGTGCTTGGGGTAGAAGGCCCTTTCTCCGGATTTACCTCCTGACAATGAACGCTAGCATTGAAGCGCAAACCACATTCAGGTTGCGATTGATGTGGAGAGCCGAACTTAAGGCAATTTTGAGGGATTTCGGAGGTTGCGGAGTCCACGAAACGGGGAAGGCTGACTTCGCAATGCGGGTAGTGCGGCCAGACTGCTGGTTGCAAGTCGCTATGGTATCACGGTTACGGAAGATTATAACTGCCGCAGAGCAGTGAGAAGCAGGCGTAAGTACCAACACAGAGTCACAAGGGACAAAACTATACAGTTGTCGGGAGATGATCGATGAAGGTTAAGGGGACGCAGGAAATATGAGAGCAGTGCGTGAGAGTTGATTCACTCTCGGGGTTCTCGGAGTACGTGAACCTGGTGATGCAGCTCAGTTCGTCAGTACTTAAGGTTGGAGGCCGCCATGTCATTTTCTCGTACGAACCTGATGTTGCGCCTGCCTTGATCATGCGCCAGACACAGAACCAGCATAATGGAATTATTCCTTGGATACGCGATACCAAAACTATGGGTTTCGACACTCCTATTTTCCGGTCAATCCGGTCGATCCCAACGACTCTGTATCCTTTGACAGGACATGGATGACAGGCAGGTGCATCCCATCATCCTGCATATCCACAACGATCTCGCCTTCCACCGTGCCTGGCCGCCAGCACACCCGGCTCAACTCCGCATGATTGAGCAACCATGCAGGATCCACATGTGCCATCGAAGCTAATGACCGAATGCTAAGCATTGCACGACAGACTGAAACGACAGTCGTTGCAAGGATGAGACTACTGGGTGGGGGATATATCATGACTACGATCAGTGCTTGGCGGATAAAACATACCTGCCACCTAATGCTACTGCATACGTCTTCAAAGCGAAAAATTCAGCAGCAGGAAGACGAACATGACCCAAACACTCACAGAAATATCCGATTCACTGATGCGCGAAAGCCCAATGACGGTGAACAACAGCGACCCTGAACACCGTGAATACGCAAACTCGTCCCTAGAGCCCTGGTGACCTACCCAGCGCAAACGCATACATAAACATACCCCTTCGAAATATTAGTACGAGGTAAAGCAAGTCGATGACGCCACATACTCCTTCACAAATCGCCAGAGGAGGGTGTTTCTCTGCATATATGTAGGGCCAATCAAGAATCGGTAGACTTTGAGCGCAAACAGAATGGTATGGATCACCACTGAAGGCACATAAATCC
This sequence comes from Chalciporus aff. trinitensis, assembly GCA_038089015.1. Classification (NCBI taxonomy): domain Eukaryota; kingdom Fungi; phylum Basidiomycota; class Agaricomycetes; order Boletales; family Boletaceae; genus Chalciporus; species Chalciporus aff. trinitensis. The sequence goes on along the minus strand of JBBPJZ010000388.1, from coordinate 11,300 downwards.
ACGCAATCATAGACGTCGGGGAGCTGAGCCATTGGGTTACTTCTTCCTTAAGATACTTCCACAAAAAACCAGCAAGCAATACGGTAGCCATGGAACACGATGCGAACGACGCCACTGCGAACGCTCTGATTGCCAGGCTGCGCGAGAAGAGGTACCATACCCGGCTTGTGATCGCTCCTAATTACTTTCGGGTTCCAAGCTGTAACAACAGAAGAGGAACGGGGAACGAACCTTGGCAAAGGATCATGGTGATGGTCGTGAAAACGAGTGTCAAGAGAAGGTGAATAGTGACGCTGTGTGCGGGAAATTCAATTTGATTGCTCTCGCCGCAGAGAAACCATAGATTCAGGGGCTTACGGCTAAGTGCGGATGAAAGCGTCAGGATTAGAGGACTGATAGACGAAGTTACTCTCACCATATCCTTTACGAAATAACCTATCGCATGGTGGTCAACAGATCCATTCTAGCGAGATAATTGCATCCCACCTAAGATCACGAGCCTGCGAAGATGAATGTGTGTTAGCGAGCCACGTTCAATCGGAACAGTACTCACGTTGCTTATATGGAGCCAAGGTATCGTATCTGGAGGAATATTTCAGGTACACACCTTTCTGTACATATCAGCAACACTCACGCAGAGATATATCACCTCGGAGAATGACCAAGGCAGGCTCCAGAAGTGCTCTACCTGTATCGCATCCATCTTTCATTCCAGTAAACGTGCGATTCTCGACTCACCTCCTCAGCGAATGTGATTGCATGATCATACAATAAGAGGGCTGAGGAGGAAAGCGAAGTAGACTCCGACAGGATTCCCCCCCAAACAGCTTCGGCGGTGGGACTCCAGGACATGAACCACAAACAGATCTCGTTGTCGAGGTGGGGAGTTAGACTAGGGAAAGGAATCAGCAGCCACTGTTGAAGATATAAGCTGAGGGCTGTTACTCTCGTGCAAAAAAAGCCGATCAGATACCCATGGACAGTGTTTGAGGCAGTGGATAGCTTGGGAATTGCCTGAGATCTTCGTTTCCCACAAAGTATCTTATATTGATGACCAGGGTTTCGTTGGGAATCGGACCCAGCTTCACCATGGTTCAGTAATCTCCGCTGTTTGAGTACACAACGTGTGTTGGTAAACCTTATTGTACTTGGTCGCTTCCTCAAATAACCGAAAGGGAGTAGCCGCGTTGGTTGATGCTAACGGCGGCGTTCATCTGTGAAAACGATCAGCAACTCGTAAGTAGTATTTATGGACATCACCTACCCAGGCCGCAAGGGAATTGACCGTATTCGAATTCATGTTTGTTGCCATGATGGGGCCCCTGGGAGCTACCACCGAGGAATAGGAGGAGGCAGGATTGTGCCCATCAGGACGGTTAATGTCCAGTACATGAGGCAATGACTCTTGTCTCCCGTTGCCAGACAGATGATCCAAAGACCCGAGAAGCTTTGACTTGACCATGGTCCATCACTGTTGGGCAGAAATTAGCGTATCACATGAATATGCAAAAATACGATGATGTTCGATGCATTGGTTTGTCTGATGTATCGCACAGGACTTGACGGATGGTGATGAAACGAATGTTGCAGAATCGTTGGTGGTGGTTACTCCCAGACTCGAGTCAGACCCCGACACGCCAAGTCCCGGCTAGATGACGCGCACGGAACACGGGAGTACAGCAAACCAGCCTGGCCCAGTGCTACAACTGGGCTACAGGGTATTCACTGCTCGACATCATACGTTTTATTCACGACCGATACGCCCATCAAAGAGAAGGATCATAACTCGATAACAAACCATCCCGCACGATGACCAAAGGCCAGAAGTCATCGGCCACCTCTGGCACACGCAAGAAGAATGCACGAAAGGCAGCCCAGTCAGCACAAGGATCATCCACTATACCACCATCTTCGCCGGCCCCAAAACCACCGAAAATAAAGACAGGCAAGGGCGGGAAGTTGTCCAAGAGAGAAGCGAGGGAGCAGCGCAAGAAAGTGTACATCCCGCCAACTAAACCGGCCCCACCTGTCCTCGATCCGCTCGATACGACCGGTCTCGTTCACCTGTTGCCACCAGAATTGGTTGTCGTGCTAAGGGCTCTTGGGAAGAAGGATGCAATAACGCGAGGGAAAGCGATAGAGGAACTGGCACGGTGGGTCGACGACGCGATCAAGGAACAAGTTGCACGCGACCGTCACCCCGAACAATATGAAGAAGACGGCGGAAAGGTTGACAATGTGGTCAAGATGTTACCCGTATGGGTGCGTGGAACATTACATCGTCTCCAAGTTCGAGGATTCTGATGGCACGTTCTCTAGCTCCATCGAGCCCCGGTACTGTTCACCCACCCAGCACGACGTATCCGCCATCTTGCCGCCTCCCTCCAGGCATCACTCCTTCGCCTTAAACCCACACGAGAGGCCTTTCTTGCATGGACAGATGAGACTGCATCACATGGTGAACTCGAGACATTGCTCGGGACATGGGCGATGTTGGCACACGACATTGATCGCGGGGTCACCACTGTCGGCATGAGGTCATGGTCAGAGATTATCTCTACGTCTTCAAGCTCAGGAGCAGAGGCCCAAGCCTCACAGCCTTCTGTCCCTCCCCAAACCACACCTTCTCAGCCGAGGATTCCCTTAACTCTTCATCTCCTTACTTCTCTCCTCAAGTTCGCCCATCAGACTGTCCTCGATCCACAAGGTCTCTATACTGCTTTGAACCCAAGCGCGGTGCCTGCCCTTGCATCAGGGGCACAACAGGGTAGGGGTGCATCGCAGGGCAAGAGCATGCCTCAGGGTAAAGGAGCCGTACAGGGAAAGAAAGGGAGTCTTGCCCCACAGTCGCAACAAAAGAAGAGCGGTCGATATGTTCCACCTTCTCCCGAACCTTCACAAGCTCTATCATCTCAATCTGATCAGGGAGCAAATGATAGTGTCGGCGAGGAAAATGAATCAGATCGTGTAGGAAGATTGAGGGTTGGCGCTTTGGGTGTCGTTGGGTGGGTCTTGGGTATGTTGGATCTTCCTCTTCTGCTCTTCACCCATCGACGTGGCTTTTTCAGAGAAATGGCCTTTGGTCGATTCTGCCTTGACAGATACCATAGCTTTGACAACGCTTCTATCCTCTGCCGCATTTTGGTCTACACTTCATCCTGGGATAGTCGCTGCAGGGTCGAGTTCAACTATGACCCAGCCGATTTGCCCGTACTCTTCGGCGTCGTTTGGTAGTGACCAACCTCAAGTCCGACGATCCGCCTGGGCACTCGTTGGGTCGCTAGTTCGAGCCTTCCATTGTAAGTCTCGTATTGCCCATACCGTTGGCCTCTCGCTAACAACACATATATGTGACTGTGTTGCTGGCTTCTTCCTCGACTACCGGCCTTCAGCAGGGTCATTACCAGAACCACTTGTTCGCACGTTAAGCACGGCTGTGCTGCGTTCTGGATGGGTTGAAACTGATATTGGGGTGCGAAATGCACTCGGCGCTTCGTTGGGGCTCTTCCTACGGGGTACCATCTGTTTGTTTTGTGCCTCTCTCGTGCCACTTACGATATCACAGACTATAGACAGGCATGGGAAATTGACAGAGAAAGCTCATCAAGAGGCTACCGCAATCTTGACAGTGGTGTTCAAGACGCTGGGGGCGACGGTTCTGACTCTGACCCTGACTCGGAGTCTGAGGAGGAATCTGAGGAGGAAAACGATAGCGACGAGGAAGAGGTTGCGGACACTCGAGCAGGGCCTGGTACCGGTGAACAAATCAGACCCTCATCCCAGGTATCCCTTGCATACAAGGAATTCCTGCAGTTCCTCGAGCTAGCCTGTTCTGGGTCTCCAGCGGAAGGTTACCCATTGGTGTTGATCGTCTTGGCTGGAATGCCGGATTCAGTAAGTTTCTGTTCGGACACTTTGCGTGTTGCTTATACGTGTGTACATCTAGATTCTTCCTCCTACCCTCCCGCGTGTCGCACATGAGGGAGAGAATGATGAAAATGGTACCGACATTCATCCCATAACTCAACTACTTACCTCCCTCTGGGCTCCCCTGGACGCGGGGCTCCTCGATCGAGAAGCCGCGGCGGAGCAGTGGCTTCAGGCTCTCACGCAGTGCCTAGTGTTATTCGTCAGACGAGGGGTGCATTCCGGGCAATGTACTCCTCGAGTGAGGGAGGACTCACAAAGTCTCCTTGCATCACAGTTCTCCCGTTTATGGGTTGATCTCGTGACACAACGCTTCAGATTAAATTTCGTTGCAACTACTTCAGCCATCCTTTTCGCGTTGACGAAGCTTACGCAGATCGGCAATGGTGCGCGTATCCCTGTTGACTATACCTTCTTTTTCTCACTGAATTCGTAGAGTTCTTCGACGCGGTGTTTGACACCATCCTTTCTAACATACTCGCGCCCATGCAAACGTCTTATAGCATCACTGGACTTATTCCTGTGTTTTTGCAACAGGTTGAGATGGCAGTCCAGTTTGACTCTCATGCGGCTCAGAAGACGCTGGATGCAACTTTTGCGTATATGCAACGGCTCATTGAACGTCTCGAATCCGCCCTAGGTCCCTCAGGTCGGACGTCGGCTGGAATCAACATATCGGAGCTTGTTTCAGCTTTCCAACAATTGCTGGGACGCATCTACCACCTTCCCTTGGACGAGTCTTTCGCCCCCCGTATAGATGCCCTATTCTCTACCCACTCTGTAGAGCTGCTGAAAGTCTCGGAAGACGTTGTGATGGAGTACTTGAGGCAACGGTCCGGCTACCCTGATCACCTACTAGGACAGCCGTATACGCAATCAATTTGGAAGAAGGTCCTCGATGGGATCGCGTCTACCCCAATGAACGAGGCGATCTCGCTCTTGAGACCTCTCTCCCGCGCCCGATTTCCGACGCACTTCAGGGGTGAAAGTGGGTTGATGGATGAATTCGTGGAACGATTGGTGAACGATGCAATCGCGCTGGGCGGACAAGGCATTGATGTCTTGGGTACTGTATTGGCCAATCCAGGTATGTATCTGCGGTTCGATTGTCTTCAACCCTTCCATTAACACACTGCATAGTACCGTTCATTTCCTCCGCTTGCATTGACACAATTGCTTCGATTCTTTCGAGTCATGTTGCAAGCTTTGCGGAAGAAAGGGTTAGGCTTGCTGGTGTATCGAGTAGTCAGCTCGCTGACGTTCTTGACCTCTCCGAGATTGGTCCTACGTTGGGACTTGTGAAAAAAATTGCAGGCACGGACCGCAGGTGCATGACGGGTTGCTACTACCACAAGTTCACTGGGGATGAGGCAGTGGAGCTCTATGCCGGAGTATTCTTGATTGCCCATATCATCGCCGCTGAGGAAGAAGGGTCCGACGGTCAGGCAGTGGACGACGCAAAGCTGTTGTGGAATGACTGGGTTTCCATGAAGGGTGATAGCGACCGCGAGATGAGAGAGATCGCTGGTAGCCTCGTGAAAGAGAGGTTGAGGGCGATTCTAGTTGACGACAAGGCTGAAACGAGGTCTGTATTTTGATTGACATTGCTTGCACGAGCTGACCACTTCGATTTATGCAGGCCCGAGTTCATCATTCGATGCGCTACGCGCTCTCTCCCAGGTCTTCACATCGACCCCCTCACGGATATTCTACCATCACGTGCAGAGCTCGATGCTATGCTTGACTCGGATGCCCTTCCTTCCGATGCTGCCTTACCGAGCTTGGCCCTTCTCAACCCCATTCTTCCAACCTCTTCAGCCACACCGCGACCCCTCAACACGACGTGTAGAAAGTACGGACGCGCCGTCTCTGCTCTCCTTACCTACCTCACATCTGCCCGTGCTGCTGCACGTTCAAACCTATGGGCCTTGCGTCATATTCTTGCCCTCGGCTTTTACGCGAATGATTACCTCCGTGTTGAGGGTGCGGGGAGTGGCATTGTACCCGTAGATCTTGACAAAGGACATGTCCAGGACGTCATAGAAAAGGTCAAGTCGCTGACGACTTACCTTTTGGGGCGCACCGAGGAGGGTATGCATGCCAAAATCGTGAACACGCTCATGAGCAAGAACGCAGGAGTCCCTCCCGATGATGGCAGTCTAGCCTCGTTCGTCGTTGAGGTAGCTCATCATTCCAGAGAGAAAGACAGGGTGAGAGATGCTGTGGTACTTACCACGGTATTGCAGCATGCGTTTAGCGACGCGACGAAGGAAGATGCAGATTTGTGGTTAGGCTTTGCGAGAAGGCTAGAACGGACGGGTGGGTATCCTGGTAGATATGTTTCTGTTCTGTTCTGTTCTGATCCTTCTTTGCTGGCGTTAGCTCCCCAAACGGCGATTGCTATCTTGGCGTCGATCACTGCATATGCACCTGAACCTCCCAAGCTCGATAGGTATCGCAATGAGCTGGCTGCTTCCCTCATTGGTGTTCGTCCGAGTGCGGTATCTACAGCTGGCCTTACGACTCTCCGCCTACTGGCAGCCACGGCGCCAGATCCCGACTCAGATGTCATATTCCTCCCGCAACAGCGTGCGGTGAACGTTATGAAGGCGTGTCAAACATGGGTCGCTGCCGATGAGGACGATGAAGATGGGGGTGTCGACGAGGATGTGGAAAGCGCCATGACGTTGGTGTTCTTCCATCTCGCTCCGATACTGCAGAATGTACCTGGGTCGCACTGGGATTTCATTTGGGACGTGATTGAGAACAATCTAGAGGTCAGTCGTGCTTTTCTTTTGAAGATACGGATGAGTGACTGATGGTCGGTGGGATGCAGAACTGCTCGCTGGAGGACAGTGCGACGTTGACGACGCTTGGGAGGACATTGAAACTTGTGATGGCAGTTGAAGATTTAGCGGCGACGAATAAGCCGCTTCGCGCCAATTGGGAGGAAAGGAAATCGGCCGTGTTGACGCTTATCAGAGACGTGATTGCAGCTGATACGAGTGAGTGTTCAGTTCATCCTCCCCGTTAGTCAAGGCATTGACTAAGCGCAGATGCCTTGCCGTATTCTGAGCCTCGTGCGTTATGTCAGGAGTTGGCCTTGACGGTCATCCAAGATATGTCATCTACATTAATGAGTGAGAAGACTCTATCAAAGGTAAGTCGCTGCTTCGCGTTCATTTCGCGCTCGTGACACCTATGTTCTAGATGTGTCATCTACTCGGAGACCAATCACAGGAGGTCCAGAGAATGGGCTACCACCTCCTTCACAGTGCCGCTCGAAAACTAACGGAGCATTACGTGATCGAGGCCGGCGTTGACACGGAGGATGCAGTGAAACCAGAATTACCTGCTGAGCTTGTCGCGGTATTGCAGCAAAGTCTTGGTTCCGTAGAGGTGCTTGACCTGGAGGAACAATCAACAGAGCGCAACAAGGAGGTCTCTGGCTACTTGCTCGCATGGATGATCGCATTTGATTTGTTCATCGATGCTGTGCGTATGCATGTTTCAGGATCCTGATAACCGAAACTGATTTCAATTAGTCCATGAAAGTTCGCTCTGGCTATTTCAATCATATGCGTAGTCTCGACATCGTCTCTCAGCAATTCATCCCGAACATCTTTGATGTTCTTGGTCTATTCACTGGTGGAAAGCGAATATTCAAGCTGGACGTGTGGGCCGTGGATGAATTCCATTTCGATAGTGAGCATCCACATCATCTCTTTTCACTTGATTCTCACCACTTTGGTCAGCCTTTGAGCCAGAAAATCCGTTGAGCTTGCAGCTACTGGCCGCCCATCTCTACCATCGCGCTCTGCTCACAGTCCCAGCTCTCATTCGCTCGTGGATATCAGATTGCACAGACAAGCAGCTTCTTACGCGCGTGACCGAATACACCTCGTCCTACTTCTCACCAGGCATCATTAAGGCGGAGCTTGCACTGGTCCGACAACCAGATACTTCCTCTGAGCTGGCGACGACAGAGAATCTGACTGTCAAAGTCTCACCTGCGTCTGGTGAGGTGACTGCGTCGTACATGGTTGACGAACAACCCCTTGAGTTGTCGATTCGGATGCCGACCGATTGGCCGCTACATAGGCTGGAAGTGAGGGATACGAAGATGGTTGGTGTTTCGGAGGATAAGTGGAGGGCTTGGGTACTTGGTGTACAACAGGTCGTATGGCAGCAGGTAAGTCTGGTAACCAATGTAGGAACAAGAATGGCTGGCCTGATCAGTTTCTGAAACAGAATGGCCGTATCGTCGACGGGTTGACGCTGTTCACAAAGAACGTCACACTTCACTTTGCCGGACAAGTCGAGTGTGCGATCTGTTACTCGTATGTCCCATGTCACGTCCTCGGGTCGTCACGTTTCATTCACACTTATTCTCACAGCATCATCAGCGTCATGGATGCGAGCCTTCCACAGAAACCGTGCAAAACATGCAAGAACAGATTCCACGCTAGCTGTCTCTACAAGGCAAGTATTCTTTCTGAACCAACCCGTTGTCCGAGGTCTTATTGTTTCATGGGATTGCCTACAGTGGTTCAAGACGAGCCATTCGTCGAGTTGCCCGCTCTGTCGGTCTGATATTCTATAGAGCCATGTGGATTATTGAGCGTGGTGCGGATCTCGCGAGCGATCTCCTTCTCGCACCAGTATCGCAAGAATGTAGCGCTAACAATTAAAGGCACGTTTAGAGATGATGTATTAACCAAATGGTGGTATTTCGAAGTGGTCATTGGCCAACGAACCTTCTTTGTTGTGCGTCTGATTTGAGCACCATGATTTCAAGGGTTACATGTTTTCGCTCAGAAGCTCGTTAGAGCACGTCTGCAGAGCCTGGATGTAAGGAGTTTGCCTCTCAACTTGCCAGAATCGAGCATCTCGATTCAAAGATGAGTGATGTCGATGGGTGTCATCGATTCATCCACTGTAATGGTACACTGTGTATTTAGCATTGGAAATACAAAGAGCAAACACGATCACCAAGTGGCAAGGAGTACATGGAAACTACGCGCCGATGTGTACAAACTTGAAGATCCGCTGATACAGTAGTTGTGGAGGGCCGGAGGCAGCTTCGCAACCCTCACTGACTCAACTAGTGGTAGGCGGGGCACCCCAATGCACACGACCCATGGTGTTGGTATATCGGGGAAAAAGGACGAGCTTAATCCTCGCCGCAAGCTTTATCGCGAGAATCCATCGCTTCGCAGAACAGTTTCAGCTACTTGAGCATCACGGGGGGGTTGAGTAGAATCGGGTGTGTATGGGATAGCTCAGAATGAGAACCTCGGGGTGTATGTACCATGTTCCATGGTGTTCAGCTGAGGGCGTGTGTCCCTTTGACAGACTCACATGTCAAAGAAGTCGAACATATACTCCAAGTTACTCGTCATTCACCACGAAGAACACTCATCAGTGGTGGGGGTTCAGAAGAATTCATGCTGATCCTCCACGACTGTTGGATACAACAAGACAGGTTATTTAATTAGAGATCATCTTCAGAGCTTGGCCAATGTAAAGGAATATGTACGTAGTCTACAGGAGTTTGTTCTACAGCCGGTAATTAACATAACGCCATGCCTTGGTTATCGAGAGATCGTCGGAAAGGTTCCTTACAGTGTGAAGATGAGGTAAGTGCCTTCGAAGGTATCCCGCGATATCAGCGGGCTCCGGGTAAGGATAAGGGACATTACGAAAGTAATCAGGCATGAATGCCAGGTCATACTCCGGAAAAAGTGAACACCTCACATCCAGCACCTGGAGATCTGGAGAGGTAGAGGTATCCAACGTGAAGGACTTGAAATGTTGGGTCAATTCATATGGATCGCCCGTCCAGCCCACTTCCATAACCAGTTCACGAAGCTTCGGAAACTGGTGGGCGAAATTGACGACATCCCGCAAGGTCACGGCATTCCGAGTCCTGTCACTGTACTGCTGGAGCTCGAAGATTACCGTGAGCATTTCGAGATTTGGGAACGATTGGCCAATGAAGGATATATCAGCGGGGAATATGAATTCGACGTGATCCTCGTCTGGGGGGTAGAGCTTGAGCTTGAGCTCGCAAATAGAGGGAAACACAGAGGAGATAGCATCGACCAGGGATTGAAAGAGCGGGTTGGACCCAGAGATATCATCGGAATTGGGAAGGTAATCGAAGAGCGCGTTGACCCGGAGGCACAACTTGCAAACGCTTGACAGCTTTGAGCAGAACGGTTTCAACGATAAGAAAAATTGCGTAACCTCTTCGAGGGAAATGTCTTCCAGAAGTTGAAAGTGGATGTCTTCTATCTTTGTGGAAATGATGGCGTTGAGCAGCCATCTTACCACACCGAACGAGAAGAATCTGAGTTTTAGAGTTTGCAGTACAGGAAAGATGGAACTTTGGTCGCCGGGAAGCGCAATTTCGTCGACCATGTCCTCAGAAATATCAACTGCGAGCGAAAGCCGACGGATGGATTTGAAACACCCAAGTAAACGCAGGGTAGATGGGGTGAAGAAGAGATCCGTATCACTAGTGGCCACCTTTGCGTTCATCCAGAAATTTGTCAGGGACGTACGCTGAGTGGCCGAGGAAACTGGGGCTTGTGTCCTGAAATAAGTTTGAAAGCCAACGTCCAAAGGCTGTTCTGGAAATTGGCTGCTGTAAAGCCGTTCATTGGAGAGTAAGGAGATGGTGTCTAGCTGTCCACACTTTCGGAAGGCTTCGATGACTAGGTCGAGCGCGCAGTGACGTAGATACTCGTCGTTAGCGACGTGGATAGAGAAAAACCGAATAGTTGGTGCGAGCAGGGTGAATAGCGCCCGGTGGTTCTGTGAATCAATTCCGAAGGTATTTGTGGGCCTAACGTATGGTTTGTTATCCAGCGGCAAGCCAACGTGAAGCGTTATCAGGTTCGGAAAAAGGTACTCCACGCCGAGGAGACCTGGGAGTATTTCCACCATGAACTGTACCGTTTCTGGACGAGCTCTCCACTCCCGAGAAACTAATCCATCAAGGATTTTGATTCGTTTGGCATAGATGATCATACGAGCGAGCTGTGAGGGGTCCTTGCGAAGCACAACTAGATTTTCTGTTCGGATTGAAACAAGCTAGGTAGAAGGTCATTAACGAAAGGAAACCACCAGAAGTCGATATAAATACCTCATGGATCTTGTATACTCGGTATTCGACCGGGAGGAGCAACAAAAATGGCACAATGGATTCCTGGGTGTGCCACAATCGTCCCAGAGCTGGATTGGACAGGGCCTGACAGGTCCGAGCGAGAGCGCAGAATGACTTGCGGTCATTAGAGTCGATGGATTGAACGACGTGAAAGAGAACGTCAAATGGGAGTCGACTCTCAAGTTCGTGTAGAGACATCGCG
>JBBPJZ010000387.1:0-21550 GCA_038089015.1 Chalciporus aff. trinitensis | reverse complement strand
TGACACCTTGCTCTCGGAGGATAGCAACTTTCGGGCGGTGTGTTAGATCGCGGGACGGAGTTGGGTTGTATCCGAAAGTGAGTTCGTAGTAAATGCCCCTGTAGCTCGAGTCGCTGATGAGGCTGAATTCTTGTTTTGCAGCAATGGGGTTATCCCGCAGGGTTTGCATCCTGAATGACGTCTCCGACCAGATTTCCTGGAGCTCTCCTCGCGTACGAGAAAAGAATACGCTGGAGTTCTTGCGAATGACGAAGGTTTGATCGGCGGAATCTTCTTGCGGGGTGCCGATCTCGACGATCGCAGAGACGGGGAAGCCTGCGCCCGCGAATGCAGTCTTCAGTTCCTCGAGAGCGTGCTTGCGAACTTGCATCACAGCACCAAGCTCCTCGTTGAACAGTGTTGCCACAACATCGTCAGATGGGTCCAAGGCATCCAGTGAGACGTCTACGCCGACACGGCCTGCGAACGCCATCTCTGCAAGGGTGGTGAACAGACCACCGTCGGAACGATCATGGTATGCAAGGACCAAACCCGCTTTCCTAGCTTTCTGGCAGCCGTTGAAGAATGCTTTGAGCATAGCGGGATTAACCACATCAGGGGCCTCCGACCCAATCTCCTTGAACACTTGCGCAAGTGCTGATCCACCCATGCGCTTGTTTCCTCCAGCCAGGTCGAAGAATACAAGCACCGTCGGCTCTCCAGCGTCCGTGCGGAGTTGTGGTGTCCAAGTTGCGCTGATGTCCTCCACAGCCGCAAACGCAGTCACGATGAGGGAGAGGGGTGCGCTGACTTCGCGCTGTTCATCTCCGTGTTTCCACTTCATCGACATCGACATTGAGTCCTTGCCAACTGGCACGCTCACTCCGAGCGCAGGACAAAGTTCCATCCCTACGGCAGTGACAGCCTCGTACAACCCCGCACCCTCTCCTTCCTTCGATGCAGCGCACATCCAGTTGGCACTCAACTTGACGGAGGAAAGGTCCGAGATGGAGGCTGCGACGAGGTTGGTAAGGGATTCGGCGATCGCCATGCGTGCTGATGCGGCTGGGTTGAGGAGAGCAATGGGTGTCCGTTCGCCCATAGCCATGGCCTCTCCAGCAAGGACATCAAACCCATAGGAAGACCGAGTAATGGCCACGTCAGCAACGGGAACTTGCCAAGGGCCGACCATCTGATCACGGGTTACTAGACCAGTGATGGACCTGTCCCCGATGGTAATAAGGAAGGATTTAGAGCCCACGGAAGGGAGGCGGAGGACACGGTTCACTGCATCTGAGAGAGGGTCGGTGACGTTGGGAAGATAGGTGGAAAGGGATGTATCGAAGTGGTTGAATGCGATCGCTCGTGTTTTGTCCTTGCGTGACATACGGGGAGGCTTTCCGAAGAGGGTAGACATTCTCAGATTGATGACGTCTTGACCGAGGAGGCGGTCGGTGACGATCAGCTCTTCCTCTTTCGTGGCGAAACCAACGATGGAGAATGGACACCGTTCTCGTTTGGCGATCGATGCGAATTGGCTGACTTTGTCTGCGGAGACAGCGAGTACATATCGTTCCTGACTCTCATTGCACCAGATCTCCATCGGAGACATCGAGCTGTCCGCAACGAGAACGTCTCGTATCTCGAATCTTGCACCAAGCCCAGAGTCGTGCACCAATTCGGGCAATGCGTTGGACAGCCCACCTGCACCGACATCATGGATGCTCTGGATCGGATTTCCATCCCCCAATCCTACACATGCATCGATGACCTGCTGACATCGCCTCTGCATCTCCGCATTGTCTCGTTGCACGGATGCGAAGTCGAGTTCTGCAGAGCTAGCGCCGGATACCTGACTCGACGCCGCACCACCTCCCAAACCGATCAACATCCCGGGCCCTCCTAGTACGATGATCTTTGCACCTGGTTCGATAGCCGATTTCTTTGCGAAGTTGGGCCGGACGTTCCCGTAACCGCCTGCAATCATGATGGGTTTGTGGTACCCCCTGATTTCTTTCTTCGTGCCATCCTCCGAAGCGGGTACCGATTCGCAGAACGTACGGAAGTACCCTGCAAGAGCTGGTCGTCCGAACTCGTTATTGAATGCGCTGGCACCCAAGGGACCATCGATCATGATTTCCAAGGCCGATGCGATATGAGAGGGTCGACCAAAGTCCGTCTCCCATGGCTGTTCATAGCCCGGGATGAGGAGATTGGAAACAGTAAATCCAGCCAAACCAGCTTTAGGTTTGGATCCTCGGCCGACGGCGCCTTCGTCACGGATTTCGCCACCCGAACCTGTTGCCGCACCTGGATAGGGAGAAACTGCGGTAGGGTGGTTGTGGGTCTCGACTTTAACGAGGATGGGATTGGGTTCGACTGTTGATGTGTAGAGGTGTGCGTCTGTGGGTGCTTGGCGCAAGATTCCGAATCTAGGGACGGTAGGCCCTTCGAGTACGGCTGCGTTATCAGAATAAGCAGAGATCGCTTTCTTGGTACTCTTTTCCTCGGTGTTTCTGATCATTTGGAAGAGGGATTTATCGCGAGGGGTTTCGTTGATGGTCCATGATGCGTTGAAGATCTTGTGTCTGCAGTGTTCGGAATTGACTTGTGCGAACATGAAGAGTTCGGCATCGGTGGGATTGCGGTTGATGGGGGAAGCACCGGCGACGAATGCGTCGACGAGATAATCAATTTCATCGGGTGCGAGGGCGAGACCGAGGGTTTTGTTAGCTGTGGAGAGACGTTCTCGGGCAGCGACTGCGTCTGCAGTTTCATCGGCTCTGTTTAGCTCTACCGTCCGCAAAGCACCAGGCTCTTGATGCCTGAATATAGCGTCTTCGTGGGGCAGAGAGAGGGCGATGACCTGGGTCATGCGGTCGTGAAGGAGATGTGAGATCGCAGACAGTAGCGATGGGTCCAACGATCTGCCATGTTTCAGGGTGAAAACGTGGGCGACACCTCGCTCGAGTCTGAGGATGTGCTTTCCGAGATTGCAGATCCCCGCGATATCCGTTGCTTTGCTACTCCAGGGGGATATAGAGCCTGCTCTGGGAATGACGTAGGCAACATTTTGGCCGATTTGTAGGGAGGTTGAGGTACTGGGTAGTTGGATGTGGTCCCCATAATCGAGGAGGGCAGCCAGAGATTTACGATGAGAAGAGTCTCCTTGGCTGAGTTCCTGCTCGAGAGAGGATGTATGACATTTGATGAGGTGGATGTATACTGCGTCTATGGACTCTACGTCGTCATTTATAACCTGGATGTCGCGCAACAGAGTCTGTCGCTTTGTTTCTGTCAGGGCGGAGGATCCAGGGAGAACGAGCATGATGGCCTACAAGGAAAGAAAGAGTTACAGAGATCGTGTGGTTAGAATAATTATACTTACTAGTAAGCTTCTGTTAGTATAGATCTAGTAAAACAAGAGGAGGGAACATGCAGTCTTGAAAAAATCGATGACTGGAGGTTTATCTTATCTTATCTACTCGTCCACTAACACGCTCCGTCACGCGTCAGTCACAGAACGCGTTCCCCAATCACTACCATGTCGACTCCTGCTACACCGTCCCGTCGCTCGAAACGATACCAACAACTCGTCACGCCCGTACACCCGAGCGCATGGGCAGACAAATCAACATCATGGAGTTCAGAGGTAATCCACCTCAGACCATCCATACCAGAAGACTACCAGGCTCTCGCAGAGGATGAAGATTGGAAACCAGCACCTGGAATGCAAACCGCGTTTTACAGTTCATTCGCCCGCTCAAAACAACAACGACCAACATCTACCAACAAACCACGATCGTCGAGGTCGGCAGCGAGTACTCAGGAGGTGTACAATGTCGGTGACACGGTCTGCGTCTCGACGGGTAGTGCCAAGTATGACAGCGTCGGTGTCATTGCATCCATGTGGGAGTTCAGAACGGATGAATCAGAAGAAGAAGCACAGTCCAACATGTTTATTCGGATACATTGGTTTCAATGTCCAGTCGAGCTTCCGCGCATACGACCGAAACGTGAACATACCGAGGCGAGTCACCGTGTTTCAGTGCTCTTATCGACTTCACTAATCTGATTCTGAAGAATGAAGTGTACTTTACTCTTGCCACAGAGGCAATCCTGCCACCCTCCAATATCGCCCGTCTTTGCACCATAACCGACAAACCTCCAAAGGAAGACGGATCCCGAACTACACGCTCCAAGGGATGGAGAATGGCACCTTCCAACTCAAATGATACAACTATCTTCTACTGTCGTTTTGCCCTCGACTCCAGGAAAGGACTCTATTACGACTTCTCATGGCCCCGCCATAAAGAGCAGGCGCTCTTAGAATCCGTCGAGGAACAAACCAGCGGAAGGGCCTGGAATGTTCCTGTGCAGTCTTTGAACCGGAAGAATGCACGGACTCCGAAACGTCCGAGACTAAAGAAGGTGGAAGAAGAGGAAGAATCGTCGACACGAGGATCGGATATCGACTACGAGTTTAAAAAATCCGATGACGAAGATGACGAACTCCCCGCCATTGCTGACAATGACCTAGACCTGAAGTCCGATGCCGGCGAGAGTTCACTCCCTGAACCAACTGAGGATGACGTCCCCAAAACTCCTTCTCGCAAACGCAAGCGCGCAGCCAGCACGCCATCCAAGTCGACGCCACGCAAACCTCGCGCGGCGAAGCTAGCAGCTCCAACCCCTCATTCGAAAGCCGCCATCCGGAAGAGAAATAGAAGCAAAGCACCTGCTCTCCGAATACCCCCTCCGGATCTCACGCAGGAGCATTACCAGCAACTACAAAAGTTGCCCCAAGACGCGTGGTTAAGAGCCATGCACGTTTTACACGTCGCTGCTCGCCCAGACGTGTTGCCTTGTCGTGAAGAAGAGTATAACCGTGTTTTGCGTACCGTGGAGGAACTGCTTGAAGAGGGGAGCGGTGGATGTGTTTGTAGGTATCTCACTAAATCCTGAAAGGCGATGTAGTCGACATTCACTCAGATATATCAGGTGTTCCCGGGACTGGCAAGACAGCGACAGTACATGCAGTTGTACGCGAACTTAAACGCATGGCAGAGAACGGGGTATGTCTCCCGCTTTCCCACTTTCACAAGCGACCATTCTTAGCCTCTCCCAGGAAACACTCCCCTTCACCTATGTCGAAATAAACGGGCTGAGAATTCCAGAGCCTGCTGCAGCTTACAACCTTCTCTGGGAGACAATTTCTGGTCATAATGTGGCGACGGAGGGCCATCTGAAAGTTAGTTCCAAGGAAGCATTGAAACGACTCAGTAGCCATTTCGGTGCTGGTGTCAGAGCAGGTCCTGGTGGTCATGCATGGTTTGTGCTCTCTGTGGTTGGCGTTATGTTCGCATTTAACTAACCGGGTTTCTAGCGTCGTACTGATGGATGAACTAGACCAGTTGGTGACAACGAAGCAAGACGTCGTATACAACTTTTTCAACTGGCCAACATTATCTGGCTCAAAGCTCGTCGTCCTTGCAGTTGCGAATACGATGGATCTTCCTGAGAGGGTTATGAATAGACGTGTCCAGAGCCGTCTAGGTACGGAATGTCGGTTTTCTCGTCGAACCTAACTGATCGTATGCCAAGGCATGACCCGAATAAATTTTCATCCATACACAACCCAACAACTCGAGAAAATCGTCCATGCACGGCTTCTTGCCTCCAAAGAACATCTTCAGCTGGACTACCAGCGTGACGTCATCGCTCCTGATGCCATCAAGTTTGCATCTATGAAGGTGTCTTCCATCTCTGGTGATGCACGGCGTGCTCTCGACATTTGTCGTCGTGCAGTCGAACTCGTACATTCAAAGGGAAAGACGGCTGGCATAGATGATGTCAGGGAGGTCATCACGGTAATGCAGAATAGCCCGACAGCCGCGTTCTTGACGGAGTTGAGTCTACACGAGAGGATCATGTTGGCTGCATTAGTGAAGTGCATGAAGCGAGAGGGTGTAGAAGAGATCCAATGGGGAGAGGTGGGTTTCCATGTCATACTTGACCCGTTGTCTCGCTGTATACCTGACCTTCGTGATGCTTGACAGATCGAGAAACAACATCTCATTTATGTGCAAACGCTGGGGGAGGGCGAATCCACACGGGTTCCAGCACTTGGAGAATTGACTTTCGTCTTGGATTCCCTCCTTGCATCGCGGGCGATGCTCATGGAGGACGGGCTTGCAGCTGCTCGGAAACCGGTAGTTGAACGAAAGGTCATTCTCAATCTGGAACAGGCCGAGGTAGAGAGGGTCCTTGGCGATGTTGGGGGGAATATATGGAAGGCTGCATTGGGAGCATCATGATAGAAAGTTATCATCTGTAGCATCTGAACACGACACCGATGGTTGGTTACAGGATTTTGACAAGCACCTCGAGCGTCTTAATATTCGTAACTGGCAGTGTGGTCCCCAAGCGATATGATGGGAGTCTAAACGCTAAATGGAATCGATTAGATCTTCAACTGATCATCACCGCGCTTAAGCCAGATGCCACGCGACGCCCGTATCATACCCATGGTGCTATACCAACCACGATGAGCTCCTGGCACAACCACCTGATGAACGAACTCCACAGCTAGCGACTGCTCTGATAAGTATGTATTCGCACGACTGCGCCTAAACTTGGTCCTCGCCATCATTAGATGCTTCGCTACCAACCCACGGGAAGGTTGTCTGATGAAAACTAACTTGCCACAAACTTATAAGTCTAGGCCGATCCTCATCCTCATCGTCCATTAACCCCCTGGAAAATCACTCGTTTACTACTTGACGTAGCTATAGCAGTGCTATAGCACACGAGTGACACGAGATTCTCAATTCGCTTGCATTCGACTGGTGCGGTAAAGCTATTCTTCCGGTCGACTTGCAACAGGCTTTCAAGTCCCTCCCATCGAACCTGCCCATCAAATTTCTCTCACCCGAACGCCACAGTCGTCATGGGCAAGTTCACCCTCAGTTCCTTCCTCCACGAGCAATGGACGACGATCCCTGTCCCCACCGCGGACATCAACGACAAATCAATCGTCATCACTGGTGCCAACGTCGGACTTGGCTTTGAAGCTGCCGTTCATCTTGCAAAGCTCAAACCGAAGCAATTGCTCCTCACCGCTCGTGATGAGAACAAGTGCAACCAAACCAAAGCCGGTGCGCGCATTGGCCCAGGGGGTGCATATATGCGCTTCAAAAAGACGGTTACTGATGCCGTGGTGTTTGTCGTTGGGTGTCCTTTTAGATGTGGAGCAACGGTCGACGATCAAGAGTGTGGAGGCTTGGCCTCTCGAGCTAGGCTCGTTTGACTCTGTACGCAGGTTCGCTGACAGAGTGGAAGCGGAGGGGTATCCTATCAATGCTCTCATTGCCAATGCTGCTGTGTCGACTATGACCTATGGAAAGACCAGAGATGGATGGGAGACCACGTTCGTCCCCGAAACTATGCGCATGCCGCAGCAACCCGATTGTACTGACGATACTTCGTTGCTTGGTTAGGCTCCAGGTGAACTACCTATCGACGGCGTTACTTAGCATCTTGATGCTGCCCCATCTGATCAAGTCGACGACGCCGGAGAATGCCTCCAGGCTTGTTATCGTGTCGAGCGAGGCACATTTCCTAGCCAACAAGCTCAAAAACCCAACCAGCTGGCCTAGCATCCTCGGAAAGCTCAATGACCCAGAGTACTGCACCTCTTCGTAAGTGATCGTTATCATTCCCAACCATACCTTACACGGCGCCCGAAAACACACGGTCTGATCCACGTTCGTGTAGTGTCATGCGAAAGCGTTATGAGCTGTCCAAGCGTGAGTGAAATTCCCCTTCGTTCCGTGTATATGCAGGTACGCCGCGTACTCAAGGAAAGCAAATTCCCAGTCCTCGAAGTGATGTTCGTCCGAGAACTCGCCTCTCGTTTACCAAACCCAACACCCGTCTCCGTCACTGCTATCAACCCAGGCTTCTGTCACTCCCGTCTCACACGTTCGATCGAGAGCAATCCGATCGTCAATGTGGTGGTGCGTCTGATGAAAGCCTTGTTGGCACGCACGACCGAAATGGGTAGTCGTACGTTGGTCCATCCAGCTGTGGAAATGGGTGAGAGGACACGACATGGACGGTACGTGTCTTGTTGCGAGGTCGTGGAAGAGAGCGATTATGCGTTGAGCGAGGAGGGAAAGGAAATCTCGAGGCGTCTTTGGGTGAGTTCGATTCAGAGTCTGCGGGTGGCGGCATGACGCTTATATGCTCTCCCCTGAAGACGGAAACGGTGGAGATTCTGGGCAAGGTTGATCCGAGAGTGAATGAGATTATATCAGAGCACTTGTTGGCTTGTTAAGCTGTCGGTCTTGATGCACTGTTCTGCGGTTTTATGGGCACTTTATGGGGCAGTGGTTCTGGTCTGGTGCTGGATGTGTACGATATACGAAAGTGCTCACTGTATGCTGTTCTCGGGCTGCGCTGTGGCCGTGCTCGCTGTTCCACCTGGGCTTAATCCTTCCAGGCCGGAACCCAGCAAATAGGACGAGGATGTTGCGGACCAGCAAGTGCATGAACACACATTATACGTATTGACTCTGAATACATCTGTAAATCCGACTACCAGCGGAGGTAAGTAAGTAGACCGACGAGGCTATTTCCTAAAGATACATCAGCTATTGAGAGCGCGTGAAAGGATGAATGGGGGTGAGTACGTGATGTGAGTATGCAAGGTTAACAATATACATCAGAAGTCAAGGATGACAAGGATTAGCATCAGTGGATAATATACGTGGACGTCCAGAGCGTACATCCCCGAATTCCAGAATCCAGGCAGCAAGGGTAAACGTGACATGGGAGGGGCTACAAAGCAAAGCCGGAGAAAGGATTCGTGATCCGCTTCGTCGGCGTCTTCGACGGACTCACAACACGAGCGTCGTCATCAAAAGGCGTAGCGAACGGATCAACCGTATCGCTCTGGAATGGCGGAGTTGGTTTCGTAAGAAGCCGTGAGATGGACCGGGTCGATTGGTGTTGACTGGTGGGGCCTGTCAACACGGGTGGGGAGACGGGCGTTGGAGCGGTCGATGAACGTTGGTGTTTCTCCTGGGAGACTGAAGCGAGGAACGTGGGGTAGAGAGCGAGGTGGACGGGTTGTTGGGTGGCAGGTGCTTCAAAGGCGTTGTGGAGTGGCATGGCGAGGGGACCGTGCTCGGGCGGAGTCGTTCCAACGTCCAGGGGGACACTCGCATTCCGCACGCGTGAACGGGGAGGAGGGGGAGGGGGAGGAATAGTCAAAGGGATGGCTTTCTTCGGCGGAACATTCCTCACCCATGGGAGCGCGGGAAGTACAGGGGAGGCAGCAGAAGGGGGTTCCTCGCGTGCAGGAGAGGATGTGGTATCAATATTTGGGAAGTCCTTTGGCGTAGCCATCGAGGCATGCGCGACAGAGATCGACAGCTGAGGACGGGGAACACGAGACGATGGTCTGTTGACCACGAACTCCGAGACCGGCGGAGCCTCCTTCTTCGAGAACAAGCCGGTCATAGGCTTGAACCAAGTGGACTTTGGCTTGTCTTCGTCCGACTTTTCCGCATCCTCTTCGCTCTTCTTCCTCCCTAAATTCATGAGTCTCATCGGACCACTGACAGCTCGACTGAACTTCGAAGGTTGGTGCGGTTGCTCGTTGTCCTGTTCTCTCTCGCGATAGAAGCTATCCCAGCTCTTCTCAAAGGCAGGTTGCAGTGATTTCAGCGGGTGATTCGAAGGGGGAGGAGTTTGGTTCGACCGCTGGAAAAGGTTGAGAGTGAAGGGTGAACGGGCCTCAGGAAGGGGGGTGAATGAACGCAAGGGGGGATCAGGTAGAGTCTGGCCCTTCTCGGTGTCGATTGCATGAGGCGGTCCGTCCTTAAATGGAGTGACGAATCCCTCGAGGCCGTCTCGCTGCTCCTTTTGCCATTTCCGCTTCTTGTAGGCTTCCACCCAGTTCTTGCCATATGAATGCCAAAAGACGATGGCAAGGCCCATGAGGACGACGACTCCCCATAAAGCAATGAAGAGAGCGAACATCAATCGTTCTTGCTTCAGTGAGTCAACGTAAGTCGCCACGAGTCTGCCGATGAGACCCTGAGAGTTGTTTTGACCACCGCCGATGGCCGCGGTGGCGATGGGCTGGGTGATCTCATTGACGTCGGAAGGGGAAAGGACAAGAACTGTCTCGTTGACACTGGGAAGATTGACGTTAAGGTTCTGGTTAAGGAAGGTAAGCGCCTCTTCGAGTGCGTTGACCTTGGAGCCAATCATGCACTTGACGAAATCTTGTGCAGGGGTTTCGAGAATCGTTCCGTTGAACACAGTCGACACGAGGTTTTGAACATCAGTGTAAAAGTTGTTGAGTGTGGTGTTCAGCGTGGTGGTGGTGCCATTCACCCAGCCGAAGAGGCCGTTGTTGATCGTGGACTGCACACTCTCG
Source organism: Chalciporus aff. trinitensis (assembly GCA_038089015.1). Classification (NCBI taxonomy): domain Eukaryota; kingdom Fungi; phylum Basidiomycota; class Agaricomycetes; order Boletales; family Boletaceae; genus Chalciporus; species Chalciporus aff. trinitensis. The sequence continues at coordinate 11,121 of JBBPJZ010000387.1, read as the reverse complement.
ACTTTGGCGTTAATGCCGTTGGCGTAAGTTGCCGATTGGTTGTACATGCTGTTGTTCATCTGTGTGGCGATAGCAGTGGAGAGGTCCTGCACGCTCGCAGCGGCCTGCGCGGAATACTTTGCCTCGAGCGGGGCAATAGCGATGAGTTGAAGTTGGACGGAGAGCAATCCAAAGAATCCGATAAGGAAACAGGCAAGGGCCGGAGGGTGGAAGATGTAGTGCAAGAACCAACGAAGATGGATGTGCTGAGGGGGCGTGAAGCGTAGCCAAGAAGCCACCGTGAAGGCAATACGGGTGAGAAGCGGATGCTGAGCATCCGTTTGAAGCATGAGGAGGTTATGGTTAGTGAGTGTCACGGACGGAGTGCTGCCATTTTGACCAGGAGCTTTATAGTTGGTAGGATCCGTCATCCACGCTTCGCGCGTACGGCGCAGATGGAGCTGCAGACAGCGCCATTTGTACCACTCGAGTGTGGCATGTCCTACGAGCAACAAGAAGAGGACCACGATCAAAATGATGGTCCCGATCTTCGTGATCTCGAGAAGATCATTCCCGAGATTGTCCACAGAGGAAGTATCAAGGTTGCTACAGAAGGAGACGGTATTCTGCTGAGGGACTGGAAGCAACGTAGGATCAAAGGTAAGGCCAAGGAACGTGTTGTTGATATCGGCCTTGACGGCTTCGAATGGGGTATCGACGCTACGAGATATGAGAAAGGTCGACGAGGGAGGAAATGTGACGACTTACAGATCCTGGATGGTGTTCTTGATTGATGATACAGTAGGCAGCGAATTATTCAGTTGAATCAACGCGTTCTCGAAGTCAGTGGGGATGGTAATATTTGAGAGCGCGTCGAGGCTAGAGACGTTGAATTGCGGTACCGTGATTTGTCCGAAGGGATTGACGCTGTTAATCTTATTCACAGCTGATTGAACATCGCTGTTGAAAGTGGTCAAATCGTTCTTGATGGTTGACACGGTACCGTTCACGGTGCTCTGTAAGAAGGACGTGATCTAGACTGAAGGTGAGAGAGGGCTGGATTGAGGTGTATATGGACATACCTCTTGAACTGCGCTGATGAGAAGACTGAGACCACCCATAACGACAAGCTCGAGGAAGCAGAGGAATGTGGAACGGTAGATGTCGATGAGAAAGTTGATGATAGCCTCCATGCAAGTTAAAGCCAATACAAGTGCTTCGCGTGCCCCGTTCATGGATCCATTGACTGCGTCAGCGAACTGCTTGTTGGTGGCGATTGCAAGGTAGCGAGGCATGCTAGCTGCGGCGGTCGCGGCTTGCTCAGCAGCTTGACAAGCTGAGAGGAGATCGCCCTTTGCATTGGCGACTGCAGTTTGTGATTCAGCTGAAGAAAGTTGAAGCCTGACGATGACGAATATCAAAGAAAGGATAGGATATGCAAGCCATGAGAGAGAGAGAATATGAGGGAGCTGTAGATAAGGTCGGAGAGATGTAGACGAGGCCTGTAGGTTAGAGTGAGCGTCATAGCCTGGTGGTGGCGAGGAGAGTCTAGCTAAAGGACGAGACATTGATAAAGGAATGAGTCGGCCTGCGACGACGAGAAAGAAAAGGTCGTAGACGGAGAGAGGGTGAGACGGGTGAAGACCCGGGGAGGGATAGAGTTCGGTCGCATCGTTCCTTTGTGCTTTTCAATGGTCAGTTTCATTGTAATAACTCGTATATTGTTCTTCACAACAATAACACTTGCCATTTTAGTATTTCTTACGTAACAATTCTGTTCACCCACCATGCGTGCTTAAATTCACGTGCACGTGGTGCTGCAGGCCTGCAGGACTTGACAGGTTTGTTCTGAGAAGAATACGGTGACTCTACCACGACAATATTATTGACTCGGACAAGGCACACGACTCGGATCGTCAAAAGTTCATCGTCGAGGCCAGGTTGAATCTGCGTCAACGCCGATGGTGATCAACCTGGGCGTACTTACAGTATCCATCAGCGCCATCATGCAGCGTCACACCTGCCCTCAAGCACGCTGTTACTTGGAAACCTGCTGTGAATCTCCCTCTGGCCTCGTGCACGAATTCGAAAAGTGATCCCATTTCCTTCTACCAATACTAATGGCGTTATCCCTGCTTCAGACACTTCCGGGACTACTCATTGCTCTGTACATCATTAAACGCATTTCGTCCAAGCGCCCTACCAGCCAGCCACTCCCTCCAGGTCCCAAAGGCATCCCACTCCTCGGAGTTGCACTGAGTGTTGACGCTGCTAAACCGTGGATCACATACACTCAATGGGGTCAATTATACGGTACGCACAAGTGTTGTGATGCATCTCCATCACCAACAGTTTACTCTAGGGGACCTTGTCTATGCCCGCATCATGAATATGGACGTAATCGTTATCAACTCTGCAAAAGTAGCTCGTGACTTGGTCGACCTTCGATCATCGATATACTCAGACAGACCAAGGCTTGCAACAGTCGAACCGTATGACAACTCATCTTGTTCGCGTGGCCCTTCGACTTACCACCCCCCTAGATATGGCATCGCAACTGGCACCATCTTCATGCCATACGGAGATACGTGGCGTCTCCACCGCCGTATTTTCCACCAAGCCTTGAATTCTGAAGCTGCACAGAGCTATTGGCCCATGCAGACTTCAAAGGCGCGTCAGCTAGTTATCAATCTCGCAGACGACCCCCAGAATTTCGCTATGCACTTCCACACGTCAGTTCATTATCAGATCCAAATGGTTGTCCACTAAGGTTTCGTTCAATCCAGCCTCGCTACGTCAGTCATCATGGCAATCATGTATGGACATAACACGGCACCAAAGAACGATCCATATGTCGAGTATGCCGAAGCTGGTATGAAAGCTATAGTGAAGGCTGGCAATCCCAAAAAAGCCGCTGCTCTTGCACTTTTTCCATTCTGTACGTTTCAACCAGGGATACTTCGCGTCCTCGTCCTTATCAACTTGTTCTTTTCAAGTGCTGAAGCTACCTACTTGGGTACCTGGCTCTTTGAAGGCGGAAGCAGCCGAGGCAAAGTCCTATGCAGATGGATTCCGCAAAGTTCTTTTCGGAATAGCAACAGAAAAAATCGTGAGTATTGTCGTGCATTTTGACTTGTTTCGTGTTTCCGACTTCTCTTCGAGGCATCAGGAACGGATGTCCCTTCCATGATCGTTGATGCTCTCAAAAGGAATGAGGCCAATGGAAACTTACCAGAGGTAACCGATGCAATTCGGAACGCCTCTTCGGCTGCATATGGCGGTGAGCCCCGTCGGCCATGTCGCTTTAACGTGGCTTATAACCCGATTTAGCTGCGTCGGAAACCGTAGGACTTCTCTATTAGTTTTGTTTTCCCAACGATCTAACGAACATAGCCTAGACAGCATTCAGTCTTGATGTCTTTGTCTGCGCCATGGTTCTATTCCCTGAAACTCAGAAGAAGGCACAGAAGGAAATAGACGAGGTAGTTGGCACTGATCGACTCCCCAATTTCAGCGATAGACCCTCGTTGCCTTTCGTAGAAGCGCTCCTACGTGAGGTAGAAAGATGGCACCCAGTTGGTCCAACGGGCAAGTTGACGGCCTTTGTATGATTTGTGTTGACTTGCTGATCCCTCGACACAGGGTTACCACACGCAACAGCAGCCGAGGATGTGTACGAAGGCCTGTACATCCCGAAGGGTATGTTTTGGACACGCGGATCATGCACCTTATTGACTATCTTTGGATATAGGAGCGACTATCTTAGTTAATACATGGTAAAACTCATGTCGTCCATATATACGCTCATCTCTGACCGTTCTACAGGGGTATCTTCCACAACCCAAAGACGTATCCAGAACCATTCAAGTTCAAACCAGAGCGATTCATCCGGGAGGATGGCACACTCAACGAGGACAATGTTACTGCCGCCTTTGGTTACGGACGCAGGTATCTGACTAATCTCATTACGCAGGGTCGACACTGACTAAATTTAACATCGTTTCAGGATTTGCCCTGGAAGATACACCGCTGATGCCTCCCTTTGGATTTCTATTGCTTCCATGCTTGCGTGTTTCGAGTTCCTTAAAGCGAAAGACGAACACGGAAATGACATTGATTTCGAGCCCGAGTTCACACCTGGAACGGCTTCGTGAGCTCCCGTTTCTTTCCCCGCATACTACGCTTTATGAAACTGTAATGTGACTTTGATCAGGGGACCCAAGCATTTCCCGTGCCGAATTGTGCCCCGCAGGCCGATTAATGAAATCAAAGAATTGGTTTCGCAGAATCCTGAATTCCGGTGATTATCTTGCTCTGAATTCTGCTAAGCTACCCCATGTAATCGCCGACTGTCGGAAATCATACTATGGATATTTGCGGATAGTCAGTACCGTAGGGTGCGTGTGATGGTTGCCATCCGGTGGAACGACAATGGAAGGCGCCCTAATGGGGCTGTTCCACGGGGGATAAATGGATAATGTCATCAATGACGCCAGTTCGCTCTCCGGATATCGTCCCACAGACCTGCAACTTCGATCTCTGCCAGTACTAGCCATGGAGAAAGTAGAACGCAAGAGCAAGCGGACGCAGCGAAATATCAATTACAGCTACCTCTTCTCCCCAGCTAAGCCAGGGAAGCCAACACTGCTGTTCATCCACGGATTCCCATCCACCTCGTATGATTGGTACCCTCAGATCAACTACTTCCAGCCCAAGGGATATGGACTAGTCGTTCCAGATCAGTTGGGATACGGCGAGACAGACAAACCTACAGACCCTACTACTTTCTTGCAGACGGCGATCGCGCAAGATATCGTCGATATCCTTGATGGCGAAAGTATCAAAGATGTCATCGCGATCGGACACGATTGGTGAGGGCAAATCATGAGATGCCGTCGACGATCTATGATCTATTGACACCAGAGGATACCAACACAGGGGCTCAGCTATCACGGGTATACTCTCCGTGAAGCACTCGGATAGATTCCTGGGGTTCGGATTCACCGCGGTTACTTACTTTCCCCCTTCGGTGTTCCCCCCACTGGATATGCTCCTCGAGGGTCAGAAGATGCAGTATGGTCGCCCGTTGATGGGGTACTGGACCCTCTTCAAGGAGGAGAAAGCTGAGGGTGTCATCCTGAATGGTGTAAGTCCAACACCTACCCTAAGCGGTGCAAGCACCCCCTCACTGGCCGTCACGTTGCTCACATATACCCACCCACCCAATGAACACAGCTCGACGCGTTCACCACGTTGCTCTATGCCGCTGACCCTGAGGTGTGGAAAAAGTACATAAACCTACCCGGAGAGTTGGAGGTCTTCCTCCAACACAAAGAGGCCCTCCCAAGAGCGTCTTGGGTGACGGACGAGGTGGGTTCTTTCTGCTCGAGCGTTCTCGGTCACGGGTGGCGGATCAGGTTGACAATTCCCTATAAAAGCACTATGAACACATCAAGATGTCCCTGAGGAACGGTGGACTGAACAGCCCTCTCAACTGGTACAGGAGCAATCTGCAAGGCGTCAACAACGGTATCAAAGACAGTGAGTCGTACAGATCGTTTTGACGTTCATGTGTGCGTTTTTGAATAACTTCGAAACAACGAAGCGGTCACCGAAGACGATATCAAGATCACGAAGCCGGCCTTTTTGGCAGCTGCCAAGTATGATTACGTCTGCCTTTTGGACTTTGCGACAGAGCAGATCAAGAAGTATGCCACGGCTGGTTTGACAATCGTGGAGTTTGAGACGGGACATTGGGTACAGCTAGAGAAACCAGTGGAGTATAACGAGGCACTTGAGCGTTGGGTGACGGAAACGGTCAAATCGGATTGATGACAAGGTGGTACTGCGCCGCAGTACAGGCTGAAACTTGTATTGTATAGCCGCGGAAAACACTATTACGTCTGTTATATGTCGGAAGAAAGCCATAAAAAGCGACATTCGATTGGTTCGAGAGCTTGATGCAGGAATAAACACCAAGAAGAAGTAGAGTGACACATAGCTGATATCGTGGCACAATAGACTGCAGTATTGATATTTTGAGTGCTTATACATCTAATACCTGTGTTCGCAGATAAGATGAAGATGGAGGTGAAATTACGGGTATGCGTGGAGGTATATGATGGTGGTTTTGTAGATACAAGCAATAGGACCGCATCCATTAAGACCTGACAACCGATCAGCGTTTGATCCACAAACCCGTATGAGATAGGGTAACAGAGAAGGAACCACGCACATTTTATAGTCTACTTTTGTAGTTTCGCCGCCAGCGGTATACTCGATTGAGATATCAAGATCCCGGTTATTTCGGGCATTCGGGGCACACGAGAGATTGCCAATTATCTCTTCGCCCTCGGAGATCGTGATTGTGGAGGGAGTATAGAATACCGTTTGTCTCAGTGCAAGTCAACGCCACGTCGTAGGTCAGGTGGGGATGACTCACTTCCAGTGGGTGTACTGGGCGTGTGGTCCCGTCGAGAACTGGATCTTCTTGTGTGTGCAGTCAAATGATACGTCGAACCACGCGAGGAAAGCATGGATGTCTGATATGCCGATTGGTACAGGAAAGGAAGAGAAGCAAAGTGGCCTACAGTCATTTCGAGTTGCGGTAAGCGCGAAGGGTGCTTCAAAGGTCAGGTCCTCTTTCTTAGCAGTAAGCAAGTCGATATGCTGTTAAATGTCAGCACGATGACAACTGAATGTGAAATATAATAACCTTCAGCATATAGGGATCGGAGACGACCGATTTGAGTTCAACTGTATCGACTAACGGTTCCCGTAGTGCGATGTCCTTGATACAGGAATAGTCGAACCCATACACGTTATCCCAGACTATCAAGAATGTTTAGGGGTACGACGATAGTATGAAAAAGCGCCTTACAGTTGATTTTCTCTTCTTTGTAGTCTTGGTCCTCGATTGCAGCCAAATACATCTTTGCGTTGTCGGGGAACATAAGTCCTCCCGGTTTCAGATACTTGTCCCTTGCCAAGAGGACTGTGTCGAGCATGGACTCATAAAGCAGGAAGTAACCCATCCACTCTGAGATAATGATGTCAAACTGTGTTATTGGTAGCTCAACATCTTCGAGTTTCCCCTTGACAAGGGTGATAGCTGATAAGAAGTGTCACGTGAGCTATCAGTGATATATCGACATCAATGAACACGCACTATCTTTGAAGCCGTTGGTTTCTATAATTTTTTGTGCTTGATCAATGATGTTTGACATGTCAATCTGTAATCCACGATGAATCAAGTGGAATGGCTGCTACATGTGGCTGGAGGTACTCACCCCGACGACGTGAGCTGCTCCTGCCTTCGCAGCGAACATGCTGAGAATGCCAGTGCCACATCCGACATCCAGCACAGTCTTTCCCTTGAAGAGATGGCCATTGTTCACAATCGCCGCACGATATGACCCAGTTCGGACTGTGTCCTTTAGCATCTCTTCGTGAATTCCTGTCCGATAAGATGTAGCGTATGAGATATGGTGAACTGTGAGTTATTCTTTGACCGCGCACCGAAATGCGCATAAGAGTCGGCATAACTAGAGGAGAGGAAGAGATCAGGATCTCCCTAATGAGGAGTGCAGGAATGTGCGAACTAGTCTCTGGATGTCATCGCGTCCGATGATACATCGTTTGACGAGGAAGTTATTCCGTCCATGTCTCTTGAACGATTTCTTGGTGAACGAACAGATCCAGTAGACAAAAAAAAATTGGCCGTGCAAAGATCAAAGGGAAGCTGCCTTTACGAACACTTCCAGAAAGGGAAAGGGACAAACGAGCGGGACAGGTACAAACAAACACAAATAGACTCCTCCGCTGTTCGAGCACGTGACATCTAAATGACTGTGGCCGCAGCACTCAGCAACTCACTTAAGACCACGACGAGGTCAGACTCACCTCCAGATGATCATTGACTCAAATCCCAACATGGTGAGTAATGCAACCATCTCATAGTGCGCAGTGTTGACAGTGTACCATCAGGTGAGCTACACCGATAACCCGCCAGCTTACGAATTTGTTGCCGGAGCCAGCGATAGTACGTGGCCGTCAACTACTGTGTTGACAATACACTTATTTGATGCAAAGATGGGCAAGGACCTAACCCAGCTGACAAGCAGCAACCCAAGCCTCCGGCACAACCCGCTCCTTCCATACCCCTCATGGGGTTGTACCCAGCACCAGCTCCTGTATTGGCACAGCCAACTGTATACCACTACCGGAATCCCGTGACTGGGGAGCATCTGGCATCGCTTCTACCTCCTGATCATCCGGAGATGACGTGTCTACAGCAAGGTGGTCATATCCCACACACCAAGTTTGGCCTTCTCGGTAGGCACAATTCACAACGAATTGCATATACCAGATTCTCACCTCGTTTTACTATTCAGGCATCTTGGCCGCTGTTATCTGGTTCCCACTCGGAATTGGTCTTTGCCTTCTCGATCGTCGAGTGAAATGCAGTCGATGCGGGACGGTCATTGACGAGGGCTTGTGTGGTTAGTCTTTCTCACTGTTCTCACTTTCGTGTATATTATTACGATGATACCTTTGAGGGATTCTGACTCGTATTATGACCGACGGCTTTGTATCCACAGTACCTATTCGCAATATTAGCTCTCCTTCTTTCCCTAACTTGTCATCAACCCATGGGAATGAAAACCTGTGCCGACACTTAGACCTTTCTCTTATGGTAAGAGATGTGAAATACGGCTACCAGTTGCTTCCAGGTGCCTTGCGGCTGAATCGCTCGGATCTAGGAGTCGTACTGTAGCACAATACTCGCGGTAACGTCAATGAAGCTCGGCATATGTGATGTGACAGATAGCACCCGCTCTCCCCCACAATACGGGGCCCAGCTTAAAATTCCCCCTCACACGTCGACCCATCATGCCAACCCCTGCATCATGACTCGGCCGATGGACTCCCAGGTCACCCTGGTGAATCCCGTTGTTTTCTCTGCAGAGAGAGAAAATACCGTTCTCCTATTCGATAGAGACGACATGAGGAACACAGCCATTCATCTCGGCGGCGATCCAAGTCCCAGTTACGTTGTAAAGACGATCGACAACAAGACGATGATCTCTGCTGCAGGAGATGTCTTACTTGCTACCGTCGAGCGCAAGACACTCCGGCAAGATCAAATAATCTTCCGCAACTGCCCGCCGATGAATCTTGGGAATTGGCTTAAGCCGTCGAGGCTGTCGTCCATCCTGTGAGTGCCCACTGCGCGTGACATGGACAAAATCCTCGGCCTAACGGATGATGTTAGTCCGTTTACCTTCGAATACGGCGGTAAACGGTTCGAATGGACAAAGAACCCTGTGGGTCAACTCGTGGTGGGTCGTTAACTATCTTCAATAGACACAAACGTCAATGACGCTAACGGATCATTTAGTTACGTGAGGCTGACCAGTCTAGTTTGTTGGCTTGGTTCTCGGGGAGCAGACGGGGCAACCGAGACGGACGGAATGTCCGCTATTACGCTTATCTCACCATCAAGCCGGAAGGGTATGATATGGTGGATACGATCGTGCTGTCTTGCGTCTTGGCAGAACACAAGCTGCGAGCCAAGGGAAGCAAATACACGGTTGCGCAGGGTTTAGAGGACACCATGAACCCATTCGCAGTCGGTCTCCTCGCTGATCAGACTTTTGGATAATCACAGGATATGTATCATATGGCAAAATTACCTTAGGATATTTTTTACTCTCGTCGTGTCATATTTGGTTGAATTGTATTCCGCTGTTCCATTTTCAAAATACCCAAATTGTTGATGCGTCTGTTGGTGATTGGACGGACAAGATGATGCCGACTGCCAGCATAGCTTAGCTAGCCTCTATGACCCAACTCACCTCCACCTTCGGAGTCGTTCCAGCGACCTGAAATCTTGATATGCTGACCTTTCAAAGGCGACTCACATAATTCGTGACTCAAAATTAGCGAGTAGCTGGGGACCACCCACTCGGTGCTGCGTGGTGACTCCGAGTCCGAGTCGGGAGGAGCGGCTCAAACCAGCAGTCCACTGGTGCCAAATTGTAAGTACTGCAGATCATGATGGCATAACTTACCGAGAAGCATGATAAGCTCTTTCGGTGCCGACTGGTCGGTATCATTGCGGAACGGAACGAAGGAATATTTGTTGATCATAGACCGATAAGCGTCAGAGATAAGCAGCGTTCGGACAGTCACCGGTCACCGTCGGTGTGTAAAACTCTAATTATCAGGTTCACAGGCTATCTGTTGCCTCGAGCGATAACGACCCCCCGTTACTTGAAAGTGACCACCGGGGATGTCCTCTTACCATCTGGAGCCATCAATGTTGACCATGTCTGTATGAGTCTCCAACTGTGCCTTCGCCTAGTATAGACTGGCTACTCCACCACTGTAAAAAGCACGTGCTTACAGTAAGCCATTCTCTGAGCGAGACAGGGCCTCGAACGGACGGTGAAAACTTGTTTCCACTACTATGGCTACTCCGCGAACCACCTCATGATGTACTAATCTCTCTGGGCTAGATTGTCCAACGGACAAGTGAGCACGCGCCGGGGCACTCTGCGACTGAGCGTTCACGTTCACGTTTACTGGTCATCGGTCTTGACGGTGAGCTATGCCTTGGGAGTCGATGCCGAAGTCGAATTCAAGGTGAGTGGTATTCCCAAACCATCGCTACCATGATCGGGCAGTTATCTGGAGAGAAGGTACCTCTGTTTCTGGAATAAATTATTTGTGGACGAAGGACTGTCACTCAAAAATGCTGATGAATGTAATTCGACGGCAGTCTATGAAAGTACTTGAAGCTATGAACGGTGAGTCCTAATTGCCGGTTTGGACGTCTCTGATGCCAGGTTGTCCAGCTCGGTGTCAAATGATGATGAGCTATCAGTGCAAGACGAAGATACACTTACGGGGACCGAGTGTCGAACGGGGTAGTTGGATCCGAAGGACAGCATCGACCTGTGGCTCTTATGTTTACTCGTGTTTGATTCCAGCGGTCGTGATACAGTAAGTTGATGGCGGAATAAGGTCGCGAGCGCAGCGAGCTTCCTTATTCTTAGTCAGCGCACGAGAGAGAGGGCACCGAGGGCTGTCGTTCCTGTTTGCTATGTTCGACGGACATCCTTCTCCGAAGATCAGGAT
>JBBPJZ010000386.1:0-21574 GCA_038089015.1 Chalciporus aff. trinitensis | reverse complement strand
GGGATTTCGCACTCATTCAGGCCATTCAGCGACTGGTGCGAGAGGGAAAAATCAAAACAGCGATCGACACCGATACTTCATGGCTTCCTGTTCGTCCTCATGATTTCTTGATGAAGATGCCCATTATAAACCGCACTGGTCACGAACCACTGACCTGCGGGCCGCTGTTTAAGCTCCGTGCTAGGGTTTTCATCGATTCGATGTGATTTCGCCCTCGCCCCTCGCTCAATTTACTGACGTACGAACGTGCCAGTGTCCGCACTCCACTCACCGTGCAGGGCTGCCTCCTGTCTGCTCTCTTCGTGCCAATCTGCTACTTGGCGAATCTCGGCGCTTTTCTGTGGGTTTCAGAAAAGCTTTTCTGTCTGCGCAGCTCTAGGATGAAATCTTCGCCGTGTACGCAAAGCTATACTCCGTTTTTAGAGACTCAAGAGTGCTTCCTTCTGGCTAGCGGCGTTGGTTCTGTAGTAAATGTCGGCTCGTTGAGAATTCTTTGCTGCAAGCTAGCCACGACATCCGGTCAACGTACTCGTGAATGCTCGTATTTTCATTGCTCGGTGAAAGTATGAAATGGCATAGATTCGACTTTGCCAGATCTGGTTCTCTTCTCGACGATCGACGCGTGAGCAAGGTAACCGAATTCGGTTCCTGATATGACCGTCCGCCGTTGACTACCTTCCTCTTTGACCAACGTAAAGGCTGGCTCTAGAACGACATTTTTCCTTGTTTTGGTTGACCGGCCATCTGCTACTTGACGTATAGCCATCGGCACGTTGCAATTGTCGCACTTATGGGCCCCAGTGGTCGTTGCTCATCGTCGCCAACTGTGAGACGCGCAAGGCGGTGAGTCCAAGCGCTTTCAAAGTCATCAAAACGTTCCTTTCCACCAGGTAAATGACCTGCACCATACTACACGGGGAAAATGCAGCAGGTTAGCTGTGGCTGAAGCACTGGCGCCAGACGCCTCGCTGAATGAGCGTCTTGTCCCTACCAGTTCGATGTACCGGCGGGCAGACCATCCGTCGTCACCGGACCACCCATAATTGATACAAGGTGGTCTTGTATGGCCACTTTCTTTCGAGTCCTTTCGCCCCTAGAGCCACTCGATCCTCATTTGCTCGCGTAGGGAAGTTCACATCAGAATCAGCCGCATGTCATGCAGCCTGGTTTACTCGTGTTTCGCAGCATGCTCCCATTGGCACGCTACATGCCATCGCCAATTCATCTAGTCTCTTCACCCCGATTCCGAACGCCCCGTGTGTTTCTTTGCTTCTTACCACTAATATCGAGTCGCTCACTCCTTGGTCTGTCTTGCTTTCTTATAAAGTACCCCACATACACATATGCCCACCCCCATTCTGCTAGGTCAGGAAGAGGTCTAAGCTATGGCTGCCGCCTTTGTGTCAAATCCACTGTCTTCATTCAATCCTGGTGTCCGTCCTCCCTCAAGAGCTGACCGCGGCAGTGCCGGTGGGGTCCCGGGATCGGCCAAGGTCAGTCCCCACCTCAAACTCCTTGGTGGTCGACAGGATAGTGAACGCAGTTACCTTACTTTGTTGCCCTTGATCAACAGAACTATGTATTGCCAGTACCCTCCGGCTTTTCGGTGCGCGTCTTCAAAGCCCCAACGCTTTCTGCTTCCTCCCCCCGTCAGTACTCAACCGGTCAACAGCACTCCACCGTCACCCCCAAAGGCGACATCGACTACAGGCCATCGTCGCATCGTGATACCCGCCCGTCGGGCCCTCCGATGCGCGATCCCCCACGAAAGCTAGTCAAGCCTCCACCTCCACCCCATGCCCATGCCCAAGACGAACGAGAAAGAGACCGCAACTATCGTCAAGATAGTCGACGCTTCGGTTTCATCCACGCCGGGCTAGTTGCAGACACCTATATCTATGAGCGCTCCATCGCCTCTTCCAAGTCGGATCCTTACCACGACTACTACTACCCACCATCCTCTGACAGCACAGCCAGCGACATCGATTCTCTCTTCTCAGGGCCCTCATCAGGCTCGAGCAATAGCAGCGTGGACGACGAATGTCCACCACCCAGAGGTATGCACCCAAGCGCTCGGTCCCCACCTGAGCGACGACCATCGTATGGCCATGGTGGGCAACGATCCGGGACCCCCTTCCCGGTGGCATATCACACGTGCCCGACTTGTTCGGAGATGAGCAACAGCCCACCACTCCGCTCGGCTAGGGCTGATGGAGCACCAACACATGGGTCCCGCCCACTACCTACACCTCCCGTGAGCGCCCGCGTGCGCAAAGACAGCCTCGTGCTCGCAAGCGACCGCTCTGTCCCATCCTCACGTCCTCGACTCCCACAACTCCGTATTGGAGATCGCCCTGCTTACCCTGCTTATGACCAGGACGCTCCGCCGAGCGCTTGGTCTACAGCAGAGACGGGAGGATACCTCTCCGCCTCACCTCCACCTCTTACACGTTCCTCCTCGCTTAAGAGCAGCGGATCCACGGGAAGCAACTCCCACGGAGTCGTACCACCTCCTCCAGGATTGAATGTTGGATGGGAGTACCCTCTCGTCGAGGGTCAGACGATCGACATTACAGAACCCTCGCATCGCCAACCAGGCCGCCGCAACTCGGACGGGGACCAAGGGCAAATCTTACCTCCGCGACCAATTCGGTCCAATACGGCGCCCCCATCACGCTCCGTTCGTTGGTGCGACACCTTGATCTGTCCAAGTCCCATCTTTCCGTACCAGAGAAGGAAAGGGTGGTTCAATCGACGAGGGTGTGTGTTTCCTTCTCTAGTATAAGCTCCCCTCACACGTGGACGTCGGCTGATATTAAATCCCCTCTTTTTTTCTATACTCAACCGTCGGCCTCGTGACATTAGGGATCAACTGTGGCGCAATGATGGGTCCTACAAGCCACCACCACCTGGCGAGGACTACCCTGAAGATCTCGATGACTACCCCGAACCGAACGAGGGCTGGCAAAACGAAGAGGGCATTCGAATCGACCTCAATAGGAGGCTTATACCCAAAGCGCCCCCACGCTCGGTCCTCAAACAGACCGGGTACTGTAAAGAAGAAAGTATCATAGCCGGATACCTCACAAACGGCCCAGCGTCGCCTACATCGGACGACGAGTAATGGCGAGGCAACGATGCGGCCGGGTCCTTTTTTCCCTCCTTCATTTTTCTTTGACATCATCTCACACGATGGTCTACTTCTGGACATTTGCCCAAACTCCGGTGGCTGGTGCGTTGTTACGGCTCGTTTTCATGTTTATTTATGCGCGTGTGGGCCTCGACCTCGTCTCGTGACTCGTGCGTGCGTGTTTGTCATTTTTTTTGCATCACCTGATCCATCATGTCATTGGCACCAGTTTTTAGCATTTGTTGTAAAAATTCATACCCTTACACGCATCCCACATTCTTCACGTTACTCATTCTTTTCTACCTTGGAGCTGGTATCCCTTTGTATCATTAGCAGTAGGTTTGTTGTACGTTTAAGAGCGATATAAATTTTATGCAACATGTCACCTTTGCAAGCTGGCACCCCTGGTGAGCGCGTGGGGCCCCAGTGTCACGAGATGTTTTAGACTGTCCTGTTTAAACCCGATAGCGATGGCAGGGATGTTGTGCCTCGACTTCCTCGGCACCCTAATCGTCACCGTGATAAGGGACGATCTATACCCGCAGAGTACTCACTCTTTAGCGGTAGCGACATGGATTGGAGCTTGTCTCCACTCATGACGGATAGACCCGTTTGGAACCGCTGCCACCCGGGAAGCATCAAAGATGGGGCGTAAGATTGACAGGGCTCAAGGGGATTTCATATACTTATCATATCGATAGCGAAGACGCAGAGACGTACATGCAAGAGGGACCCACTTGGCATGCCAATACGGGACTAATCGGAACAAGGGGATCCGTCACCGCCTCATGGATTCACCCTCGAGAATAGCGGCTAGAAGCTGAGAAGTGTGGGGTCAGATAAGTATGGACGAGTGGAGGCGTAAGACATTGACGGGCATGATGATATGGGGTGGGTTTGCCGGTGAACAGACACGTAAACTTGCAGCACTACTACTGCGTGGAGTTGAATCTGATGGGAAGATACTTTGTAGGGGGAAACATACGGAGACGCAGTAGATTCTTCATGGTCTGACTTGGAGTGTTGTGGAACGTGCATCCTGCGGAACGCCATGAGCATGCACCAGGCGTCGATCTGTAATGCCAAAGGTTACTTGGTGCGCCAAAAGACCGACAAGTGCAACGTGTCCAAGGCCCACCCACCCAATTCCCATTTAGCTTCGGCCGAAGACAATGTGATTGTGACTTACTTGGCTGAAAAATCGCTAGATGCTGACATGGGACGCCACAGGACCTGGGGGAGAAAACTCTATTGTCCGCCAGAATTCGTCCATTCCCGCTCAGCATAGTATTAAGGGGAGATATAAAACCACACCTTTGGGTTGGAGGATATTAAGGGATTTCAAGGACAAGCGGAGCTCCTGGGAAGCTCGATGACTTCCTTGATCCCTTTGATTGGCTGATGGAGACCACCCACCAGTCTCGCACACGCTATCATGAGCGATACAAGTGGGTCGACCACGTGAATTGCGTGGCTATTCAAGAACACTGTGACCCTTGAGTGAGCGAGATATACTTCGATGACAGGGTCGAAGCCAACGACGTGGAAGTGTAGGGCAGGGGACAGGGTCGGAAGAATAAATCAACCAGATGCGTACCATCATAGATTCCATCCCCACCAACATCCGCTTCGTGCCCAGCCTCACATTGACCATCTTACTCGTGTAGCATACAGCAGTTGGAAGATGGCCAATCCGTTATGCCTCAGGACGCAGACTCCTATATCATCCAACACATCAGTTCCCGCTTCAAATCGTGACGCAGAGAATGCCGCCATTCACCTGACCACATTCCACTCTCTCTCCAACTATAACCCTACCATTTCGATTCGAGTTTAGTGATACAAATATGCTTGAGCGCGTGGCTTTGAGTGTGTGTCTGTAGACTCAGGTAGTCCAGGTCGAGGACAATGGAGGTTGTCTCATGCTGCTTCATCGCGGAATCCAGAAGTCAAGACAAACTTGGCCCGAGTCTCCCACGGCACTGACGAGTAGAAGAGCGGATCACTGCCTCAAGTATGTCACCCATTGCTAGCAGAAGAGCCACGGTCTGGACCATCAGAGCTATAACGAAAAGATGAGAAAACGAACGACAGACTCGGAGCAGGTGTATGCAGCAGGGGCAAGTTGATCTAAAGTCACCGTTGTCTACGGTGGTTCTGGGAGGTGACCACGACGAGGAGTCCAAGTTGTTAATGGTCTCGCTGGTTGCGATCATGCAAAACGAAAATCATTTACATAATGACCAAACTACTACCAGGCTGTTTACCACTGGACTAGATGGAATATGATTCACTAGTATGTATGTCATGTTGGAAGGAATCGATCGTATCTCAACTTGAAGTGGGCTGTGCCAGATATCTTTCAGGTTTCCCATACTAGTCGTCCTCCCGTGCTCTGTTGAACACGGTGAGTGGATCCTTTGTGAAGCCATCTCCAGTCCTTAGCGCTTAGCACACAGAGATCTGACACTTGATTGTGTTCTGGCTGGACATCACCGTTACCGCCCTCATCCTCACCTCGTTTGTCCTGGTAGCATGTCCCACTCCAAGCTCGACGCAAAGATCGCTCGCAAGCGTGCTAAATTAGCAGAACACCCCGTAGATCACCACCCCGACCAAGCCCTTAGTCTTGCGGATTCCCTCTACAGTCGGTTCAAACGCGTCGGTGGGATATCAGACCTCAATGAAGCAATCATGCTTTATCGCACTGTCCAGGAACTTCGTCCAGAAGGCCATCACAACCACGCTTCGTCGTTAGACAACCTTGCCATTGCTCTTTGGGCTCGGTTCGAGCACGAGGGAGGGATGTTGGATCTCGATGAGGCGATCTTGCTCTATCGCAATGCGTTGAAGCTTCGTCCACAGGGAAATCCCGATCGATCGATCCTATTGTACAACCTCGCAGATGCCCTCTTGATCCGGTCCGAACAGGTGGAAGGGATGTCGAACCTTGAGGAGGCAATCATGCTCCAGCGCAATGCACTGGAAATTTGTCCAGAAGGACATCCCATCCAACCTATGTCATTGAGCGATCTCGGCGTTGCACTCCAGGCTCGGTTCAACCGAGTGGGTGGGATGTCAGACCTCAACGATGCGATCATGCTCCATCGCAATGCGCTGAAACTTCGGCCAGAGGGTCATTCCGACCGATCCTCGTCATTATGCAATCTCGGCAACGCCCTCCAGCTTCGCTTCAGGGGGGTGGGTGGGATGTTGGACATCGACGAAGCAATTGCGCTCCGGCGCGATGTACTGGAACTTCATCCAGAAAGACACATCGACCGATCCATCTCATTGTACAACCTCGCAGATGCCCTCCTGATCCGGTCCGAACAAGTGGGAGGGATGTCGAACCTTGAAGAGGCGGTTGTGCTCAATCGTAATGCATTGGAAGTTTGTCCAGAAGGACATCCATTCCGATCCATGCCATTAAACAATCTCGGCATTGCCCTCCAAGCTCGGTTCGAGCGTGTGGGTGGGATGTCAGACCTCAACGACGCGATCATGCTCCATCGCAATGTGTTGGAACTTCGGCCAGAAGGACATTCCCGCCGATCTGAATCACTGAACAACCTTGCTACCGCCCTCCATATTCGGTTTAGACAGTTGGGTGGAATACCGGACCTCGATGAAATAATCAGGCTCCATCGCAGTGCCTTGGATCTTCGTCCAGAAGGACATCCCTACCGATCCATCTCATTGAACAACCTTGCCAACGCCCTCCACGCTGGGTTCCAGCTGTCAAAGCCAATGGTTGGGGCCTTATCGGACATCGATGAGGCCATCATGCTTCATCGTGATGCATTAGAATGTCGTCCAGAAGGTCATCGGTACCGATCCTCGTCGCTAATGAACCTCGCCAATACCCTCCAAACTCGATTCACTCATACAGGTGGACCCACGACGTCGGATCTCGATGAAGCGATCGCGCTCCATCGCAATGCCATCCAGCTTCTTCCGGAAGGACATCCCGACAGATCTTCATCCCTGAGCAGCCTCGCCGGTGCCCTCCACGCTCGATATGAGAAGGTGGAGGGGGTGGAGGACATCAACGCGGCAATCACGCTCCATCGAAATGCACTGGAACTTCGACCAGAAGGTCATCTACGCCGGTCTGACTCTATACGGAGTGTCGCAGAGTGTCTCCTTCAGTATCCTCAGGCATCTGAGCGACAGAGGGAGGAAGCTTTCAAGCTCTACTTCACCCTCTCAGACGTATCGCAGTCGATAGGTGCAGCAGACCTTGATGCAGCCAGAGCCTGGGTTCGGGCAGCCGAAAGGGTTGGTCACCACACAACGCTGTCTGCCTATCAGACATCACTCCGGCTGCTTGCTTCCCATCTTGCTGCTCTGCCGAGTTTACCCCAGCACCTTACTGTTTTGAAGGATCATGTATCATCTCTTGCGATGGACGCATTTTCAGCTTCTATTCATTATGGCACCCTTGCTCATGCCATCGAGCTCCTTGAGCAGGGACGTGGAGTCTTTTGGAGCCAGCTAACTCGTCTCCGTTCTACTGTTGACGAGGTGATTGCTTCCGGCGGCGAGGGGAAGTCCTTGGGAGAGAAGTTCTTGTCGATTTCCCGTGCCCTTCGCAACATCCTCGACTCCAACTCTCAACTCGATCGCGTATGGCATCTTACCATTGAATTACGGGAAACTGTGAACAACATTCGCAGGCTACCTGACTTCTCACGTTTCCTTCTTTCTCCACTCTTCTCAGACCTTCAACACGCGGCAAGCAATGGACCTGTTATCATCGCCAACGCCAGCCAGTATGGCTGCGATGCAATCGTCGTCTTCCACAAGAAAGATCCTATCCACATTGCTCTCCAAATCAAGAACGCGGACGTCCGGCAGTGGTCATTGGATGTTGGCAAGATCGTGAAGATGGGAGAAACACAAGATGTCCAAACAGAGCTCGTCATACTTTTACGCGAGCTTTGGGACCGGGTTTGTTCTTTGCGTAAATCCTTGTACAACTCTGACTAGTGTCTGCCAAAAGGTTGTTTCGCCGATTGTCCAGGTCCTCGAACCAGATTGTCCCCGTCGATCACGCATTTGGTGGTGTCCCACCGCCGAGTTCTCTCTTCTCCCTCTTCATGCTGCCGGTGAATATAGGCGGAACAAACTCAACCTCTCTGACCTCTACATCTCCTCTTACACTCCAACATTGACCGCGCTTATTCGTTCTCGACGCCCACTGGATTCTATGATGGGAAAGCCACGTTTCATTGCTGTGGGAAACGGGGAGACTAGCGGGGAAGATGCACTCGAGCACGTCCATGCCGAGCTCGCCAGCATCGGGGAGCTCGTTCACACCAAAGCGACATTCACATGTCTCGAAGGCAAGGACGCCCAAGTGGACATTGTTGGGAAAGAACTCCAACAGAGCGAGTTCATTCACGTTGCCTGCCATGGAATCCCGAACCCCACAGAACCGTTCGAGTTCGGATTTGCACTTACCGACGGATTACTGAAAGTTCAAGATATCATTCGCTACGACTTGCAACGCACTCGACTCGCAACTCTCTCCGCTTGCCATGCCACGGTTGGAGATAAGGATAGTCCAGACGAGGCGATCCATTTCGCTGCGGCGATGCAGTTCATCGGTTTCCGTTCGGTCATTGGGACAATGTGGGCGGTAGACGATGAAGAAGCAAAGAAGATCATGACAGAGTTCTATCGAATCATGGTGTACCAGGGGACAGGACAATTAGACCATACTTGTGCTGCGTTAGCGTTACACAAGGCACTGAGGGTTGCAAAGCCGCCACCACCACTTGTTCAGCGTATCCTGTTCGTACATATCGGCGCATAGTTTTCGCTTTTTTTTTTTTTTTTTCGTTTGGTCCTTTTTACTTTTTTAGTAGGTGTTGTTTCTATGATCGCGCCCTTTTCTTGTTCTTTATGTAATTGTAACTCGCAGTACAATGTATACTCTCGCTCTACATCTCGGAATCATGCTCAAAATTGATCCATTCAAACAAAGCCAATTCAACCATAAGACCTTTCTCTTCCTCCAGGGCCAAAAATAGTGAGATGTAACATACCAGACAAGTTTCGGTTCCCCCTGAATTGTCTTCCTCTTTGCTGAACATCGACACCCACAGCAAGGTATACATGTTCATTATGAGATCCTACAAAACGTGCGGGACGATTCAGCGCGATGAGTTGAACATCGAACGCTGCCCTCTCTTCTTCCTCTGTCTAATAATCTAAGTTATCTCTACATCGCAAATAAACGTCCCAGAGATGCACCCCACACGTTAACGAGCTAACCCGCGTTGCGTACAACGTCCGTGCCCATAGCTCCACCTCTCATCTAGATCTAGATCGCGACCACAACCAGTGGCAACCAACCAAATGCCACCCTTGAAGGATAAACACCCTCGCTTGTCTAAAACAACCACGGTCCGACTGCACCACCCACCACCACCACCCATCAGACATACTCAAACCCAACTCACGAACGAACACCAAACTCACCTCGTCCCCTCACCGTCTCCGGTCTAATCTGCAGACAACTCTGATGGATCAGATTAAGCGCTTTGATAGCATCCCTCGCTTGGATGACACATGAGATATTGATCTCGCTCGCGCCTTGACTGATCATCTCGATATTGACGTTGCCTTGGGCAAGGGTTTGGAACATCCGCCCAGACATCCCTACGAGGTTGCGCATTTGTTTTCCCACGAGAGAGAGGATGGTCATGTCAGAGTGGATGGAGACCTGCAGGGTGGCGCCCATCGCGTCAGAGGACGAGGCACGAGCACGCGCGTACGAACGAGCACTCACAGATCCCGATTTTTGAAGTTCAGCAATCAACCGATCCATAATCTTCCTCGACAAGTTGTCCTCGATCGCCATACTCACATGCACCTCGCTCGTACTAATCAAATCCACCACGACGCCAAACCGATCCAATGTCCCAAATATCCTCGCCAAAAACCCATGCGAGACGCTCTTCCGGTTCGAGTTCACGTTGAGAACGACGATACGCTCTTTGATGGTGACAGCGGTGGGGAGGCGGTTGCTTTGTTGGAAGTTTTCAAGGGAGGTCGTAGTGATGGAGAGACCACCGGTCATGAAGCTGTGTGCAGGGTCTGTGGGGGATGCGTCCCCGTCTTTGACGATTTCATCGGGATCTGGGTGGATGACTGTTCCACCACCTCTAGGGTTCTCCACGTTCTTTATCCGAATGGGTATTTTTCTGCGAATGACCTAGAGTGAGGTAAGACATTAAAGGGTCCCAGTAAACGCGCGGTAGAGGGGCGAACTACGAACCTGTTCCATGGTAAATGGATGAATGACTTCACTTCCGTAATACGTTAGTTCCGCGGCTTCGTCCGGTGATATTATTGGTATGAGCCGCGCGGTAGGTACTTTTCGAGGGTCGGCGGTGAATATCCCATCCACTTCTTTCCATATCTGAAGTTCGGAGGCTTCGAGGCCCACAGCAAGCAACGCTGCCAATAAATCTGTATAGCCTCTCCCTACCTGACGCAGTAATGATCCGGGTACAGGACCGAAGAAGCCTAGATATGAAACATGAGTTAATTGAGGGAGGAAGCGTAAATGAACACAGTGATGACGTACCGGTGACGACGGGAACTCGAGGGGCACATTGTTTTATGCGTTCTCCAACAGCGACAGCAACACCATCATAAAACGATTGATCCAAAGACCCTTCCACGTTCACAAGATCGCTGTCCTCGGGAACGGGTACGATATCTTCCAGTGAAACGTACTCGGCATCTATGCCCTGCGAGTGATAATTTTACCGCATGAGTCCTCCCATCCGTGCATCGGCGCGCGTCGTGGATAATGGAGGGTGGGTAGGTAACGAGGTGCGGACGTACCTGATCTCGAAGAACGGCAGTCATAAGTTTACATCCCAGTCGTTCGCCAAAACCAATGATGCTGTCTCGCGACCGAGGAGATATTTCATCAATCACCTATACACGTGTTAACAAATCAGGGCCGTGAGCTCAACTACCGTCTCAGAGATACAAAAAAAACGCACTTGAGCAGCATATAGGAAAGCACGAAGCCAATCACAATCACGTTCTATCTCCCCTTCGATCTCGTGTAGGATCTCTGGTGTCTGAATAGACGATCGCGCTGCAGTGAGATGTTCGGAACGAATGAGATCGACGGTGGCACTGAATTCGGGAACGTTTTGTTCGCTGTGGGTCGAGGTGAATGGGGTGAGACTGAATGCAGAGGTGGGAGATGAGCTGCGTGTACGAGGGGATGAGACCTCGGACGGTCGTCCGAACATGCCGTTGGTGATAGGGGACATTGTTCCAGACCTCGAATGGGTCTTGGAACCGGGTCGTTGTTTGGCTTCGGAAGCAGCTTTGAGCAAGAGATTAGTCGTTCCAAGTGCTTTGGTCGACCCAGAGCGAGCAGAGCAGACGATTGCGACTTTGTGTTGGTCGATGTAGTTGCTGTCCTAATGGTCAGTGTTCGAGGACCCGGCAGGGCTGGTGAACTCACGAGACGATATCCCTGGCGATCTGAACTGCAAACTTTCCAACGCTGGTACCTCCGAACTTTTGAACGAGCCATCGTGCGTCAGGATCGATCGTGTTCTGGTGCAAATTGGGTGGTGTTGAAGGCGGAGACGTTGACAATCCCGAGCTTGAAGCGTCCAGAGAGCCAGAATCTATGTCTGATTCCGACATTGTGGCCAGAGTTGGAGAGAGTTAAGAGATTAGATTGGCGTTCTTCAATTGGCAGGTGAGCAGATCTCAAACAGAGATTTGCTTTGGATTCGCTCAAGAATCTTTTTGGCTTTTTAGCTCACAACACAAACCCTAGAAGATGTCAGTAAACTAACAATCAGTCGAGAACAACCAGATGGAAGATGTCGGTGGAGCAAATTCTGGATTCACAACTCAAAGTAAAACTTAACGTTGAAGTGAGTCATATCGACCAGCTGGCAATATGACCCCAGACACCGCACGAACCCCAATAACCCCTATATGCTCGAACGAGGAGCACAGGAGCACGCAATAGTGAACAAGTCGGACCACATGCGCACAGAAAGAGTGTGGGACGATTCTGATTATGTTCCATCAGAGGCCCAAAGATAAATCACTGAGATTACCAAGAAACAACTAACGAGGGAAAACTTAGCCCCATCTCAGGCTCTGACTGCCATCATCATGCGGTAAGCCCCGGCGAGTAGCACCTAACCTCCCATCCGCAGCATGACTCGAATTATCGGATCCGGGAAGCCAGGAACCATCATCTAGCTAGCCCGACGGAACCAAATTTCAGTGACAAGTCTAAGCGATACGTTGACATTCGCCCCTCTGATATGATCAGATCGATGCATACTGACCCCATGCGTGCCTATGTCTCAAGCTTTTGTAGGTACATGATTAGCGTCAATCGTACCATTGTACCTGGAACCCTGAAGATCAGCCTACACGCATGATGCCCACTGATGACATCCAAGCCCGTTACGCAGGGGAGCCTTGGCTGGAACTAGCTGGGCGGCTGAGACTGCGGAGACTTTCCCGCAGCTCCGCCGCCTTCGACAAGATAAGGATATCGCCTTCTAGAGACAATCGCGGGAATGGATTAGTATGGGCCCCTAAGGCCGAAACTAAGCTTTTATGGGATGACGTGTTGTGTCCCGCGCATGGCACCACCATACTCGATGAGGAATTCGGGTGTCACAGGACTGATTCAGACTGGATTCGCGCACCGATGATCATTGAATAGGCTCAGTCTCCTGACCTGCCATGATCCAGATGCTGTTAACGCTGCGATGAGTTTGGATAGAGTTCAATAACTACGACTATCAATGGAGAGAAGAAGAACCTGTATGAGGTTATGACGGTCCAACGTGGCAAGTTGGGAATAGCCTGGTCGTTCCTGGGATCATCAAGTTGCATCATCATCGACGAGGGGACCTGGTGTCGGTAACTACCGGCTGGCAAAGATAGAAAAGCAAGCAAGTCTAAGAGACAGGTCGCCGTGTAGGTTGATGGTGCCTTGCAGGCACGCAATGTAGTGACCGGATTACAGCACGGCGAAGAGCGGACCTGGAGCGTTGGAATACATATCGCTTCCCCGATAAGCTTCAAGGGATTCGCTCGAAGGGACACATGATGGCGCGGTATTGGGATTTTTTAGATTACTTTCTGTACATGTGGTGTCGGGTTCATGATACGGTTACTGAACTAGACCAAAAGAGCACAGCTAGCCAGTAAAGGGAATGGCCTTTAGGGGAATTGCGAATCGTAGCCAGCGGCTAGACTGGGCGGAACTTCCAAGAAAATTCGGACTACCCACGCCGGGGGTCGGAGAAATGTGGTGAGCTAGATGGGGCTCATCTAGCGGGGCTTTAACTGCGAAGGTTTATTCGAGGTGGAACTTTGCGTGACCGGCACCGCAGGTGGGACAGGAAGCTGTACTTAGGTAGGATGGTGAGCCAGTGTTTGACATGTCCTGTTTGGATCAGAACACGAGGCAGGGAGGGTTACTTAGGCCCGGTTGGAATGTGCCTTAAATATTCAGCCTCGCATTCGGGGAAAGGACCTAAAAAGGAACTATTATCGGACACATCAGGCACACCCGAAACCATTCCTCGGTCTTGGGGTGGAGTTTGTCTCGCAATGTACACACGGGCAAAGACACTGAGGGAGATGGGCTACTGTACTTACAGATGGGTAGAGGGGTGTATTACATGGAATAATGGAGTGGGTCATAGCCTAGGGTCCAGTGAGAAGATCGAGGTCTGATGAACTGGTTCTTCTCGTGCGGGATGAATTCCGTCGAGTTCCTCACATCGGAATTGATCCCCAAACCAAGTCCGATCCAAATCCATCAAATTCAGATTCAATTCACTCCAAGTAGGCGTCAACGTAGAGACTTAAATTAGTGGGTGCATGTCCGTGCCTGACCCTTTGCTACATTGCCACCGGTCTCTGCGAGTCTCTGTCTCCCTCCCCAGCTTGTCTCTCTCTGTCTCAGTTCTCTGTCCAACTCTCGCCTTCACTACCAGGCCGAAATGCCCTCAGGAACAACCAAATCCCACAATGACTTTGACCCACTCGACGAGCTACTCAAACCACCCCCGGACGAGACAGAAGAGGATCGTGTTATCAGACTCGCACAGGAGGCAGAGGCAAGGCGAATAAGCACCCAAATCGACGAGTCTCTCAAAGCAGAAAAACAGCAACAAAAGAAGAAGAACGTCGTCAGACTACTCCTCCTCGGCCAGAGCGAGTCAGGTATGTCCTCCACACTCTCAACCACTCGCTGGACCCACTAACCACTGTCTATCACTCACAAGGCAAATCTACTACCCTCAGACGTCAGTCTTACCGTGAACGTCTTTCAACATACACGCTCGACTGACACCCGTTCGTTCCAGACTTTCAAAGGTTATATACCCCAACCGCATTCCGAGAAGAACGGATCCTATGGCGCAGTGTCATACAACTCAACATCGTTCGCTCAGTACGAACTATCATGGATGCCCTATCAGGCGTACGTCTCCCTCCCGTCGATAGTGGGGGTGAAGACAGCGACGAAGATGCCCCATATATCCCCCACGAACTCGACATGCTCAAAATGCGTTTAACCCCTCTCCGTCACATCGAGGCGTTGCTTATCGCCAAACTAGTACCCCCAGGCGAAGACGAATCAGCTTCCGTAGTTGGAAGCTCATACCAATCAGCTCGGAGTCACAGTAGAGAACGTTCATGGCGGACACAAGAAGTCTTCGTTCGACCAGGAGCTACCTGGAAGGGTTCACTCGCCAAAACTCGCAGGGACGGCCGCCCGACTTCGCTAGGGGACACCGGAATGGCTACGCGAGACGAAGCTCAAGAAGTCCTACACACTTGCAGTGACGACATTCTATCTCTCTGGAATAACAAGCTCGTACGCGAAGTACTACGGAGACGCAAGATAAGATTGGAGGAACTTCCAGGGTTGTATGTAGTCCAACCTCCCAGACTCTCTGACTTCCCGTTGACCCGTCCTTTTTTTAGTTTCTTGAACGATCTGGATCGTGTAACAGCACTCAATTTTGTCCCTTCCGACGGTACACACTTCGCTTGACATGATACCCGCTGTCTCACCTCTGTTCACACAGATGACGTCCTACGAGCTCGTCTGAAAACAGTTGGTGTGTCAGAGTACAGATGCCAAATGGAGGCCGCCGCCGGGCGCGAGCAAGGTACCGAGTGGAGAATAGTCGACGTTGGAGGTTCTCGGTCCCAGGTACGAGTTCTTGTGCCCCTTGACACGTTTGCGCCTAAATTCTTCGTTCCTGATCTAGCGAGGTGAGACACTCTGATCACCGCTCAATGCATTTACTCATCCCGGCTCCATCAGCAACATGGGTACCGTTCTTTGACGATGGTACTGTGTCCGTCTTTTCTTCGTAGACGTTGCACGCTCACTTCGCTCTAGTGGACTCTATCATATTCCTCGCACCAATATCTGGGTTCGACCAGGTTCTTGCTGAAGACCGAAGCGTGAACAGACTGGTAAGGGTTTATTTCTTCAAGCCCTTAAGGTTCCGCTCTGACCATCCTTTCCAACAGGAGGACAGCGTCCTGCTTTGGAAAGCCGTCTGCTCGAATAAGCTCCTCGCCAACGTCGATCTGGTCCTCTTCCTAAACAAATGCGACATCCTCGATGCAAAGCTCCAGTCAGGCATCCGCCTGGCTAAATACGTCCGCAGTTATGGTGATCGCTCGAATGATTTAGAAACGGCATCAAAATGTTCGTCCAATGGCTCTATTGCCGCAACCCTCGACCTCACCCACATGTTTCACAGACTTTAGGAGCAAGTTCAGTGCTATCCATCGGGAGTATTCCCCTCTACCTCGGAAGTTCTACGGTTTCTGTACATCTGTCACGGTAAGTTGGGTGCTGGGTTAGAGAGATTGGCGAGCTGAGATCATCCCCTGTAGGACACAACCACCACTGCTGGTATTTTGGCAAGCGGTAAGACGTTTTCTCATGCGTGGGAAGTTTGAGTTGGTGTTCAACGTTCATCTTCCATCAGTACGGGATATGGTGGTCCGAAGGCACCTCAAACAGTCTAAACTTTTGTAGAACTCTATCACCATTCTATCCAGGCGACGTTCTGGTAAGCGACGATCCTTTGCATCTGCGACGGCCCCCATCTGATCGTTCCTTTCTCTCAGCACCACAATGTATATTCACATTCTCACAGCCCACCCAAATAATCCCCACCGATTCCACCATGGGGCTTTTTGTGTCGAAAAGCAGTGTTATCCCCTGCTACCACCACCCGTTCTCTCATCTGCTCACGAATTTACGTCCATCTTTTTCACGAATCTGACATGCCATCTTTGTCACTACTACCTTTGACTCCCTTTATATCTCGATCATGTCTACCTACTGGCCCTGATCGGGACAACCATGTGTACCGCGTCCGCCCATGCTCGCCACGAGCACGGCTCCTCACTTTGCTCTTACTCCTACTTTTTCCTCCTCGCCTCTTGTTTCCGTTTTAACAATTATCCTACTGCAGTGGATCTAGATGCATTGGTCCTTGTGTTTTTAATGATATATGGAATGTCTTTTCTCTTCCTCGCATCTGTCGCCAGTGCCCATTCATCGTCCCTTTCTCTTTTGCTCTGCTTCTCTCTTTTTATTCCACGCGGTACGACGTACACATACAACTCTTTCATAGTGACCTCTTTTCTTTCTCAATAATTTTCTTCGTGAAACAGGTTTTGTGTACTATGAAAGTGGGTGTATTTTTGCATGCGCGTACATACGTCGTACATCATGTACTTGGGGATAAATCACAACATTGTCTGTACCTCTGTTTGCCCGCCTTCCAACGGTGTAGCAACACCCTCGCAGTCAGATCTAGTGGGTTAGTGGCCACGCCTACGCGCGGTCGTCCAGACTCGTCCTTGCCCGGAGTCCAATAGCGATCTCACTTTAGATAACACCTCGGCATAGTAGTAAGTATCCCGGCTCTAGTTGAGGGAAGGGAATCAACCAGTAAAGACTACGTACATAGCCAGTGTCCCGGATCATCAAGACAAAAACGCATTTCATGACGTATTCGGTCGGATGAGAAAGTCAAACTCAGCTGGGAAACAGTAAAGGTTAGATGCATGATAAGTAACTTGGGTCCTCGTCAGTTGTCCTACAATACCAGTGGGTGTGACCCTTGAGGAGCTGGGAAGTGATGGCATGCTTTTCCTCCAGTACGTTGATGCGAGTGGATGGTCGTAGGACTTGATCACCTTCGAGCGACATCCAGACTAAAAAACGTCAGCGTCACGGTGCCAGTCACTCGATACTAGTAACGCAGAATGGCGCGAACGGCCGGGGGAGACTAACCTTTCATGGCCTCCATCAAATGGTCACATAAGTCTGATAGCTCCAATCAAAGAGTTCTGGTCTAATTATTTACATCGGAGTCGCTGTCGTGTCAACTGCAAGGACCGATGGCATGCGTGCGCAGTGGCATTTAGATTGAAGGTCTGAATGCTATGGCTTGCTATGGTCACCAGTGCCATTCAGTGGGGAATCGGGATGACTACTAGTGGACTAACTTGAAGATGAAAAACACGATATCTCTGTCCAACGCGTCTCCCCTCCTTTACGAAGACCCCAGCTTCATGCGCAAACAACCGTGATATGTCCAAGTCGTCTTCAACACTGTTATTGCATCATCCTTGCCATCATCCTACCCCAAGAACTTGAAGCTACAGTGCTGGGTAGGGAAGGCTACCTGAAGCCGCAAATGAGGCCTTGAGGTGTCGATTGCGTTAGAAAGGGTTTTTCCGAGTCTGTCGAGTCAGACGTTGCCCGTTGAAGGGACCACACTCGTTCAGAGTAAGTTGACGCGGAGCCTGTCTCAACGGATGCTGTGTTAGGTGGTCTATTTTCTTGTAACCGCCTACTTCCCATCGCTTTTACTGGTCCCTCATACACGCGCGAAGGTGAGTTGATTGCTTGTGAGCCTGAGGGCTTCGTTGATGCTCAACGTCGATCATAATAGCTCTGACGCTGCTTGGCGACTCCATTGACTCCACGATCTCCTTCTCCAATTGACCAGTTCCATTCCTCATTCTTGCCCGTCACCTCTTCATCTCGTCTGTCTATCCCCCTGCACCCCCCCTACCATGTCCAAGCTCAATGCAAAGATTACTCGCCAGCGTGCTAAATTAGCGAATCTCCCCCAAGCTCACCCTCGCCGAGCGAAGTCACTTGGAGCTCTTGCGGACTCCCTCTCCGATCGGTTTGAGCAAGCGGGGGAGATGTCGGACCTTGACGAGGCAATCACTCTCTACCACGATGCATTGAAACTTTGTCCAGAAGGTCACCCTGATCGATCTGCGGCACTAATCGACCTCGCGCTTGCCCTGGAGACTCGGTTCGAAAAGGCGAAGCAGATGTCAGATCTCGATGTAGTTATCACACTGCAGCGAAATATACAGGAGCTTCGTCCAGAAGGTCATCCAAAGCGATATATCTCCTTGACTCACCTTGCATTCCTCCTGGAGACCCGGTTCAGTAAAGCGGCGGAAGTATCAGACCTCGACGAGGCTATCACTCTCTACCGCAAGGCATTGGAACTTTGTTCAGAAGGTCATCCTGACCGATCTGAAGCGCTGAACAGCCTCACTCATTCCCTCATGACTCAGTTCGAGAGAGTGGGCGCAATTTTGGACCTCGATGAGGCCATTACGCTCCGCCGGATTGCATTGGAACTCCATCCAGCCTTGCGCGTGCCCTGAAGACTCGGTTCGAGAAAGTGGGAGGGATGTATGATCTCGACGAGGCCATTGCTCTCTGCCGAAATGCATTGAACCTTCGTCCAGAAGGACATCGCGACAGGTTTACATCATTAAACAACCTCGCCCTTGCCCTCAAGACAAGGTTCGAGAACGTGGGGACGATTTCTAACATCGATGAGGCCATTACACTCCACCGTAAGGCACTAGGACTCCGTCCAGAAGGTCATCCATCTCGACACATATCATTAAGCAACCTAGCGAATTCTCTCTTCACTCAGTTTGACAAAGTAGGGAAGTTGTCGGACCTCGACGAGGCCATCATGCTCCGTCGCAGTGCATTGGAACTCCGTCCAGAAGGGCACCCTGACCGATCCCTATCATTAGCCACCCTCGCATCCGCCCTCTGGACTCGATTTCAGCAGGGAGGGGTGTCGTCTGAGCTCGATGAGGCGATTGCGCTCCACCGCAATGCATTGAACCTTCGTCCGGAAGACCATCCCAGCCGGTCTGCATCATTAAGCAACCTTGCACTTGTCATCTGGACTCGATTCGAGCACGCAGGGGGGTTGTCGGATCTGGACGAGGCAATCGCACTCCACCGCAATGCATTGAAACTTCGTCCAGAAGGACATCCAGCTCAATCTGTTTCATTAAACAACCTTGCAACTGCACTACAGACTCGGTTTAAGCAAGTGGGGAATATGCTGGAGCTTGACGAGGCAATCGGTCTCCACCGCAATGCATTGGAGCTTCGCTCAGAAGGGCATCCCGACCGATCGGTGTCATTAAACAACCTTGCAAACGTCTTCTTGACTCGGTTCAACCAGGCCGGTGGCATGTCTCTGCTCAACGAGGCAATCATGCTCCACCGTAATGCAGTGAAACTTTATCCAGAAGGAAATCCCAACCGGTCCAAGTCGTTAAATAACCTTGCACTAGTCCTCCTGACTCGGTTCCGGGAAGTTGGCGGTGTGTCGGACCTCAATGAGGCGATTATGCTCTATCGAAATGCCTTGCTTCTCCGTCCAGAAGGACATCCCGATCGAGCTGGGTCATTGATCAATCTCGCTACTGCCCTATCTACCCGCTCCAAGCATGTAGATGCCGCGTCAGACCTTGACGAGGCAATCAACCTCCACCGCAGTGCCCTCGAGCTGTGTCCGGAAGGACACCCATACCGATCTTTATCATTAAGCGCCCTTGCTAATGCCCTTTGATCGCGGTTCCTGCGGGTGGGGGAAATGTCAGACCTTGATGATGCAATTATGCTCCAACGCAATGCATTGGGACTTTGTTCAGAACGTCATCCCAATCGATCCAGGGCATTGAACAACCTCGCAGATGCCATTCAAACTCGGTTCAAATAGGTGGGCGGAATGTCAGACCTCGAAGAGGCGATCAGCCTCCACCACGATGCATTGCAACTTTGTCCCCAAGGACATCCAGGCAGATCAAGATCTGTCCAAGGCGAGGCGTCGCAGGATCTTTGCTCCAGCATCCTCAGGCTTCTGAGCAATATAAGGAAGAGGCATTCAAGCTCTACTCCACCCTCGCGGATCTGACGCAATCGGTGGTTGCAGCTGATCTAGATGCAGCCCAACCCTGGGTTCAGGCAGCCGAAAAATGGGGACACCGTTCAACAATCACTGCCTATCAAACCTCACTCCGCCTGTTGACTACCCACCTCGCTGCACTCCCATGTTTACCACAGCACCTTACAGTTCTGAAGACACGCATGTCGTCTCTCGCGATGGTCGCATTTTCGGCATCTATTCGACATGGTGCCCACACTGACGCGATCGAGCTCCTCGAACAGGGCCGTGGGGTCTTTTGGAGCCAGCTCACTCGCATCCGCTCCCCTGTTGACGACGTCATCGCCTCTGGAGGCAAGGGAAAACTGCTGGGAGAGAAATTTCTGGTGGTTTCCCGTGTTCTTCGTGGCATCTTTGAATCCGACTCTCAGCTAGATCGGGCGTGGCACCTCACGAATGATTTGCGAGAGACCGTGGACAGCATTCGCCAGTTGCCCGGTTTCTCACGTTTCCTCCTCTCTCCACTTTTCTCGGACCTTCAAAGGGCGGCGAGCGGAGGGCCCATCATTATCGTCAATGCCAGCCAGTATGGCTGCGATGCACTCGTCGTGTTCCACGAGCGAGATCCCGTCCACATTCCTCTCCAAATGAAGAAAGAACACGTTCGAAAGTGGTCCTCGGAGATCGCTGACGTGGTGAAGATAGGGAAAACACAAGACGTGCAGAAAGAGCTCGTCATGATTTTGCAAGAGCTGTGGGACCAGGTTCGCTCCTTGTGCAGGTCCTTGAGGCATTCTCACTTATATCGGGGACTAGGTCGTTTGTCCAATTGTCCAGGTTCTAGAGCAATATTGCCCTCGCCGTTCACGCGTTTGGTGGTGCCCCACGGCTGAATTCTCCCTTCTCCCTCTTCACGCCGCGGGAGAATACAGAACGAAGAAACCGAGTTTCTCCGACCTTTACATTTCCTCCTACACCCCAACTTTGACTGCGCTCATTCGTTCTAGACAACCATTCGATGCTCCCACTGGAAAGCCTCGTTTTGTTGCCGTCGAGAATGGAGATACCCTCGGTGAAGCCGTACTTGTGAATGTCCACGCTGAGCTCACCAGCATCGGGAGATTCGTTCACACCAAAGCGACATTCA